>JAYMSP010002158.1:0-25914 GCA_036897095.1 Plantago elongata
CCAAAATCCTTCAACTGTCAAAATATGAGCTCTCTGGAATTTCCACTCTCCAATGCTCAACCCGATTGCGGCCTATTTCATGCTTAACTGTACCTCAGCTCCTCTACTGATACAGCTAGAAGCTGGAGGTATATGGTACGAAATTCTCAACCAGAGTTCTTCAAATAAGTTCTCGATTCGTGACACTAGACTCGACCAATACTTGCTCAACCGGCAGTGTTTTTCTTTTTTAAATCTGTCTCTACCCCAAACTCCTTCAGTTTCTTTTAGCATCTCACCCAATCTCACGATGTTTCCGTGTATCAACGGTGCTCATGAAGAAGAAATGAGGCAGCAGTTCCGTAGCAAAAACTGTTCGGATTACAATGTGTACTACAGAGATCCTAAAAGCACCTCTGCATTCAATGAAACTGCTGCCGGGTGTTGGAAAATTCAACTGCCTAGAAATCCCAACCAACATAACTTTACGGACTTGTATCAGGTACTCAACTAGGCATGATGTGATCATTAATGAACTACTCAGATATTACTCTCTAATGACTTTAAATTATGGCACTCAGCTATGACCGGAGGTGCTTCATTCCTGGTGCCTTTGCTGTTGTATACTTTTGCTTGAAACGCTTCTGTTCTCGACGCAAATACACTTTGGAACATGGTACTCAGACAATTACTCCATGTGTCCTGCTTATGTCTCACCTAGTTCCTCAGATAAATGAATACATTTTCATAATTTACGCAAATAATTAGTTATTCTTACCTAAATGTCCATATGTATTAATGCCTCATTTTGTAGAGCTGAGGGGCATGAACATTCAGACTAGTTCTATCAAATATCAACAGATTAAAACTGCCACAACTAGTTTCAGTCCAGCAAATAAAATTGGAGAAGGTGGTTTCTGTCCTGCATACAAGGTAACTCAAAAATTGGCTATTTGTCAGTATTCTACAAGTTCTAACTCAATGTTGGACAATATCAAGCTTTTTGCTGCAATGTATGTGAAGGGAACATTGTCAGATGGTACTGTTGTAGCAGTGAAACAGCTTTCATCCAAATCAAGACAAGGAAATCGTGAATTTGTCACCGAAATAGGCATGATTTCTGCTCTACAACACCCTAATCTTGTAAAGTTGTACGGTTGTTGTGTCGAAGGGAACAACTTGTTGCTTATCTACGAGTACATGAAAAACAATAGCCTTGCGTGTGCATTATTCGGTAAGTTTCAAGATTAACTTATCTCAACTAAATATTTTGCACTATGCTGGAGATGCAAATTAGAATGAGCGATCTAATTAACTCCATTCCGCTACTGAATGTTCACTCAGGCTCAGAAGATAACAAGTTGAGGATGGACTGGCCAACAAGGCACAAGAACGGTGTTGGTGTGGCTAGGGGTTTGGCATTTTTGCATGAGGAATCAGCACTGAAAATTGGGCGTCGTGACATCAAAGCTGCAAATGTGCTTCTTGATCAAAATCTCATTCCCAAAATATCAGATTTTGGCCTCGCCAGGCTACATGAAGAGGATGACACCCACATTAGCACAAGCGTTGCAGGAACATTTTATGTGTGATTTAGGGAAATTTCCCGGTAATTGGCTTGGTAGTGCATTACGGAAATTAGCTGACATGATCCAATTATGTAGGTGTTACATGGCACCTGAATATGCCATGGAGGGCTATTTGACAGACAAGGCAGATGTATACAGCTTTGGAATTGTTCTTTTGGAAGTCGTTAGCGGAAGGACCAACAATACCAGACCTGGAGAGGAATTCAATCTCCTTGGGCAGGTAATTTAACTCATCCTAATGGAAGATAGGCACATTTACATGACATGAATGACCTTCAACATATATAGTCATACTATATATCCGAATGAAGATTGCAGAAGTTCCCCAAAAATCATCAATTGATGAATCTTGAAACTTTTCCTTGTTTTCTCTTAGGCCAAATTCTTGTGTCAGACTGATAACTTAATGGAACTAGTAGACCCAAGAATGGAATCAAATTGCAACAAAGAAGACATTCTAGCGACTATTAACATTGCACTTTCTTGCACGAATTTTGTTGGTGCTGAAAGACCAAGCATGTCGACTGTAGCGAGTATGCTCACGGGGCGAGTAAGTGATATGTACCTGACAGAGATAGTGCCTGACTGGGCCATGGAGGAAGAGGTTTCATTGACGAAATGTGGAACTGATATGTACCCAACTAAATGACACTGGAATTTGTATGGATATGTAGTAGGATGCATATCAATTTGTGAGTAAAGTGTAAGCATGAACGATCAAATGCAACATAGTACTTCGATAATTGTAAGATATAAATGATGTATTATTCACCAAGAATCCAAGATAATTCTAACATCAACCGGAACAGGTTAGACTAGTCTTACGGTATACATTTAGCACTCCCAGGGACTGGTGCAATGGTCATCAGCAACAGTAAAGAAAGCCTATCTACACCAAATCTGAGCAATTTCACTTGAGAATAAGCCTCAGATAATATGGTGGTTGAATTCACTCGACAAGAGGAAGCTCGGAAAAAGTGAAAAGAGAACGCGTACAACAGGGAAGACAGAAGAATATGAAATTATCTCAACTGCTTATTATTGACTTCTAATTCGCCAGGTTTAAAGCTTATCTGTTCTGCCCAAAGGAATAAGAGGAGTTCTATCATTTGATAGATTTTGAGACTGGTGCAAAGACTTGTTGTCTCGAGAAGTTCCAGTTCCTCCCTGAGACTTAGGTTTAGGGTGTTTCTCGTCTGGAGGGGATATGCGAACCAAAAATTTATGTATCAACTCATAGCTGGTAAATGTTATGACAGCAGATGGAGTTGTTCTCAAGAGATTAGTAGCACAGCCGCGATAAAACCCAGGAACACCTTCCTTTTTCAACACCTGCTTAATGCAATCTACTACACCCGCATACTGCAACTTAGTATTCCGCAACTGACCCTGCTCTTGCAGCCTTGACCGCACAACCTGGTGGAGAAAAAAGACCCGTACAAAAGATATGAAAATCAAATCATGCAATAGTGACTAACAAGAAAGCAGTAAACAACACCATTCCTTCCCACATATAGGATAGAGACTACCTATTTCAGAAAAAATAACACAAACACCACATCTTAGGTTCTGCATGTTCAGTGTGAAAATGGGTTCTTTTTGTAAGTTATCCAAGTTTTCAACATGGAACCTGCATCTTTGCAGAAATCAGCACTTGGCGAGAGTCATACCTCATGAGGGTAAGTTAACACAGAAGCAAGCACTTTGGCAAATGATGAGGAAATCGCAACATCCCAGGAACAGAGCTCGTTGACACTTTTATTCTCTTCAAAATAAGGGCAGAAAATAAATTACAGTTAATACTAATAGGACGTTTGAAGTGATAGTAAAAAGCCTAAAATTGAATACAGCTCAAAGTCTTACGTCGTTCAGCCATGTAACATTTTATTCTCTCATACGCAGGGAATTGGATAGCAACATGACTGATCCCAGCTAGTGAAGGCAGAAGGCCACTGTAAAAATGACGACAAAAGAAAATATGTAAGAGCCACAATTATTCAAATGTTTTCAAGATACCTAATGAATGCTTGAATTTTGAGCAACAACTGTACAGCCTTTAGATGTCCAGGTATTAGGCATTTTTCCTGTGAAGCAAATAACTCACCTATACAATCCTCGAAACCCTTCTTCATGTACAATTCTCCTCAGAGCAGAGAAAATGTTCTTATATGGAACCACACCATGTCTCATTCCTTGCGTCTAAACATAGAGATGACTTTACATCAGTAAATTACTAAATTGAAAGGATGCTTGTATATGACCTACAGTGGGGTAACACTAACAATCTGAAACTTACTTGCAGTCGTGTCTTCACTACCCACAATGGATTTGTAACAATTGCTGTTGCAGCACCAGCACCAGAAGCAGCTATCATGTTCGCACCAATTGAAAGTTGCTCATTGCCACTTTCTGTATCGTCACGAAACAAAAAAGAAAACAAACAAACAAACAGAGATACGTTAAAAAGAACCTAAAAAACCAAAATAAAAGATTTAATTGTCTCTGTCAACTATCGCCCTATATCGGGTCAAATGACAGCACTGATAGAATATCAGCAGGGTTTGTAAGCAAAGACTATACCATTTGAATGAAGAAATTCTTTGAGTTGTCCATAAACTGCAAAGTAGACCTAGAAATGATGAATGATCCGTTACTATGAGATAAATAAAAAACAATTTTCCAACAGTTTTCAGCTAAAAAACAAAGTTCAAGATATCAACTTAGAAGAAAATAAAACTAAAAGCGTAAATCATTCTGTCAATAATGTACACTGACTTGAAAAGTGCAAGTCTACAAGTGGTATGAAAGCAGTTGTATAAAAAATATAACCATGAAACATAGCAAAGTAGAATTTGGAATAGGGGATGGGACCAATGCATCATTTGCTACCCTTTAAAAATTAAGGTAAACCCTATTAAGATGTCTTGAAAATCCTCATTAAATTGAGGGTAAAATAAATATAATGCAAAGAAATTGACAAATAGATAGGGCGTTTTAAATAACCTAAGATAGAGAAAAGTTACATTACAGTGAAGGTAAAACTTACAGCCCAATTGGGAAGTAAAGCTGCCAGTGTAGGTGTAAGGCCCCGGTAAAGTCCCTTTGGTCCGTCACTTCGGAGTATATTTTGAAGGCTGACTAAAATTACACTGCCTAATAGTCACCAAAAAAATGAATTAATATAATAGTACTTGCATAAAGTGATAAATGAAAATTTAAACCTGGAAAAGGCGAATTGTGGTTGGGTTCAATAGGGATGAAATCCCAAGGTATAAATGTGATTCTAGATTTAGGTTAAATTCAAGATTATAAGAGATATTATCTAACCACCATACAAGATCCTGATACCTACGGCAAATTGGCAAAATACAATTGTAATGTGAAAGCAATGAGGGATGCGCAAGTTATGGTCGCTCAGTATGGCAGTTTGAACATCAATTGCATGATGTGGAAAATTAGAACACAACCAGCTTATGAAACCTAAATAAACGGATTTGTGAAATGAATGTCAGAATTAGATGAAATATGAAAATTGTAGTTGGGTACTTAGGTTAGTGATAGCTTACACATCCATTTCTCAAATCCTGAAGAATATTGCTAGTGATTTTATCTTTAAATATATGCAGATAGGAGAGTGATTAGAAAGCACCACTAAGATTACCATGTAATATTAAACACGTTTTCTTTCAAAACTAGAACTTCTGGCATTTACTCTCAGAAAGCAGAGAAATGTTAGCTCATAAAACTGCTATGTTTTTGTAGTATTGTCCGAGTCTCTTAGAAACAGGACACATAAATAAATCAAAACTTATCAAGAAAATATAATGGGTGTTGAGGAGGAAACTATGAACAACAATTAACAGACCACCAGAACAATCAGCGAGCATGGTTTCAAAGTCTATGCACATGCCAGAGTTTTTATTTCTCATCACAAGTCACTTATCCACGATTAGAAGCTCAGAACTTATCCATTTCTTCCAGCATGGATGTCACAGAAGAAACATGTAAAGGTCAAAAAAAACTTCTCATCCCAAGTCCATCCAGACCTTTTCCTCTACCAAAAAAAAGATGCAACAAGAGAACGAATACACATCAACGCTATATCGTTTTTTTTTTTTCTTTTTGAAGTTCATCACCAATAATTCATTTCAGGAACAAGAAATTTCAAATGCAGGATACAAATTTTAGGAGTTAACTGCGAGCTAGGTGAACTTAAACTCTCAACTCTCAACCTAAAGGCTAAGACTAAATCTATGTACTGAATTGCATTATCATTATAGCTCCACAACCACTCTCACTCTCCCTCACTATCAAGTAATGTAGCAGATCGCTATCGAAAAACAAATCTTTCAAGAAACCAATTCGTCAGCAGAAACACACCTCTATGAGTAGAACCAGGTTGCATCTGAGGCAAGCCATGGACTTGAAGCCTCGTCTTTATCACATCCAACGGACACATAGCTGTCGCAGCTATAGCACCTGAACATTCACAAGATCAAGAAAACCAAAACCATCAAAACACCAATTAAACAAAAAGGAAAAATCCCAAAAAAGACAAAGTAACGAAATTACCCGCAGCTGCACCAGAGCCAGCGTCGAAGAGGACTTCTCTCAGGCTCCTGTGCTCACCGGCAACAGTCATCTTAACAGTACTAATAAAAAAATTGAGTAGAAACAAAAAAAAATTGGTACTTTTTCTGTTTTATCGAAGCTCAAGAAAATAGCCCTAAAATGTAAAATAGGTAAGAATTTTCCAGGTAAGTGTATGGGTTGCGGCGTAATTGACAAGTGAGTTTAAAGGTGGAGTCTTTCTCCATTCCAACAAGGTCACTTGACGGACTAGATCGCGTTAGAGGAGAAGTTTGATTCTTTCCTCTTTTGGTGAAGAAGTGTTTGTATATTCACTCTCATATTTACAGTTTAGGTTTACTTTATTTCTTTCCCATTTTCCAATCTAACTAAATATTTTGTCCTTTTTGGTAGGTGTAATGTAACAAGTAAGTACACAATTTGATGATTCAAGAATTATTGTATGGTGAAAATGCATATAATGGAGAAAGGTGGTTAGAGATGAAGGAATGTTCAAATGCATAAAGGTGGAATTTGCTTCGGTCCCAAAAGGTATCGATGTTTTATCTCAGAAGATACTATATGGCACACCATGCTTGTTACCTTCTCGAACTCGTAAGGGTCGTGTTGGTATGGATAGGGCGAAGTCATAATTTTTGTCTACCCTGTACTCAAATAAATTTAATTTAAAATTAAAAAGTTAATTATTTTAAAATTCAATTCAATATATGTAAAATATATTACATTTATAGAGAACACCGTCTTTAGTCTAATATCAAAGTTACATTTTAAATTTTTTATTTTTTTCACAAATTAAACATTTTTATTAATTTGTAAAAAATTGTTTAAAATTAGACAAAAAGTATATAAATATCATAATTTTTCTACAAATATAATGGATACAACCATTTCAAATGTACTTTTATAGATGTGCTAGTAGAAAAATATACCGTGTTAAACGTTAAAAATTTAAATTTAAGATATATATATATACAAAAAATTCGAAACTAACCTCGTGCTCGGGGTCGAGCACGGGGTACCACTCAAGGTGGCTGCGTCACTGGGTGTGGAAACGATTGGTCAAAATTATAACCAAGTTTATTATCCTGATACATGTGAAAATTATAACCTATAATCATTTAAACAACAATCATAAATTTATAACTTGTAACCGATAAGCCATAGGCTTAGTTTCTTTTGAAAGTAGAGATGGTTCCTACTATTTCACAAACAAAACAAGCAAGCTACGATTGTCTCCTGTTTAACTATTAAATGAGGAGATAATGAATACGTGTCTCGAATTAAGTACAAATAAAATTAACTACGAATAAACATCACAAATTAGCAAGCTAGGCCTAAAAGTAACCAAGCCAGGACAAATTAGTCGATGAATGGCTTATGTTTTAGATGGGATTTTGCAATTTGTGTGAAATCAAAATTGTTGTCCACCTTGACTTAAAAATTTATTTCATTTTTATTTTGTCCTTTAGTAAATTGCGTTAGGTTGGACAAATTATGCTAATGTATCCCGCCTGCAAATTAGTTTACGAACGTATGCCCTTATCTTTATAATTGTCATTCCTCAAAATTCATTATCAATCTATTTGTTAGTAGATATATGATAAGTTTCTTGTGTTTTTTTACAATGAATCATATTGTATTTCATAAAGATCGATTAGTCTTTTAAATTCGTATTTTCGGTGAAAAAGTAAGAAAATTATTATGAATAACTTTAAATTTACTAAAATATTGTTGTCTAATTCTCCCACACCGAAAATAAAAATGCAATAGTTTATCCGTTAAATAAAATTTCAAAAAAAAAAAAGAATAATTCATCAACACACCAATTCAATATAATAAATATATAGTTTTTGTTAGGGTGATGTTAAATCAAAATTATTATACCATCTCTATCAGTTGCAACTCACTCAATCCCAAAATTCTGATACGTCAGCATTCCACTCAGTGCAATTCACTTTGCAACTCTCCGCAATTCACTACCAACAGTGAGGCTCAAAATCTATTTATTTTAATATTTCTTTCAAACTTAATTATTCATTTCATTTTCTTTTCTCATTTCCTTCAAATGTTATTCTTGGAATGATTTTAAATGTTAATTAATTATAACAAAATTATACATTTAATTCTTTTTTTTCATTAATTGAAAATAAAAACTATATGATATAGGTACATTACTCCATGTACTAGTCGTGAGAATGTAACGAAATTATATGATTGTAGACGCTCGGAATCTACAATCGAATTTAAATTGATGAATTGGGGGGCACTGACGACCTGCAAGACAACAAGCAACAAATTGCCTACGTGTTTGGACTCCATGTACTAGTCGGGACCTTGATGGACCAATTTACCAGTCTTGCTGGAAGAGCGAATTTTGGCCATTACAATGATATAGGTACATTACTCCATGTACATTACTCCATAGTTACATCAAGCACGTTTTGTATGTATTTTCTTTTCTACAAGCCTACGTGTTTCTTTCAAGATATGTATTTTTCTTTTCAATTCTAATAATATGTTTATAATATTTTAGAAGTAATGTGCGACTTTATTTTATATAAAATATAATTATTATATTTGTAGTAATAAAATAAAGAAGAAATGAATTGATGAATTGAAAGAGAAGAGATGAATTGATGCTACTGCAAGAAGAAGAAATAAAAATAAAGAGCAAGAAATTAAAGCAAAAAGGAGAAGCATCAATTAATAAAAGCAAAGAGCAAAGAAACGACATAAGAAACAAAAAAGGTAAAACGAAAAAAAAAATAGTAAACAAAGCTTTGTAACGCCGGGGACTCGTCCTAAAATGTTGGGACGAGGCCCAACGTTGCAATACTGGACCTCTGTCTCAGACAACGTTCCAACAACGGCTCAAACATGTTTTTGAAGAGTTAATGGAGATGGTCTTATATCGAGATCAATCGTGTCTAAATTAAAAAGTATAATTTTCTAAAATAAAGGTAATTAATTTTAATATAATAAATTGTAATCCCAATTTAATTATTAAAATGATATGTTTCCAGCTATGAAAATAAAGAGGCTGACTTTTGCATAGATCAAAACATACTATATACCAAAATTAATTATGCTCTGATAAATTTGTCCCTAATTTTGGTTTTCAATAGCAAGTTGAGTGCACAAGTAGTTGATTAAAATAAAAACAGCCCAAAAATCTCTGTTAGGCTGTCTTGCTTATCTGTACTCAGTTCAACAAATTCAATCCTAGTATATATTTCTGTGCCATATTTATTTGTATACCCGAATGTTTGTTTTCTCCTTACAATACTCAACCTAAATTGATTCTTGATTGATTGAACTCCTTGTTACAGTTCATTTCTTGTCACCAATCCGCGTTTGGTACATACATTTCCTTTTATTTTCCGTTAGTTTTGCCTTTCTTTTATACTTCGACATTTCTTGTGGAGCTTCGTAGTTTTCAAGTCGCTTTCAGATCTGCATTATCATTCTCTGCTGCTGCTAGTGTTAGTTGTATTGTGTTGTGTTGTACCCACAAAAAAAGGGTGTAAAGGGTAAAGGGACAAAGGCAGAAACAGCACACTCACTAGAAAGGCAAGTCAAAGCGTTATCTCTTACTTGTTGTTGTCAATTTCTTGAGGAATTGGTTTGTGGGTGTTTGAGATCTTGTGTGGTAATGATTGTATGTGCATTCACTTGCAGGTGTGTGTGTGCTTCTTTCTTGGTTGTCAGTATCTGAAAGGAGTTATTGGGTTTGGTTTAGGTTGGTTTTCTTGATTTGAGGTTGGAGATTCAAAGTGATAGGCTGTGTTGGGCATTTTTACCTTTTGTGGGAATTCAGTACATTTCAAGTGGAGAAGTGAGTGGGAAGTGAATTGATAAAGTTGAGTTCTTTTTAGGTTGGAGTGGTCATAGACTTATAATGGTGAAATTGTAATGTGGCATGGTCTGAAGTCTGAATGCTCTTGTGAGAGCTGTTGTAATTGAAGAGCTGTGTAGATTTTTGAAGTAAGGGGGTTTTGTTGAGATTTAGAAATGGGGTCAAGGGAAGAAAGGCATAGGCATCACCATGATCTGGTGTCGTTGGCTGCATTGTTGAGCAAAGAGTTGAAGACTGAGAAAATGGAGAAGCCAACTGTCAAATTTGGATCTGCGGCTCAGTCGAGGAAAGGGGAGGATTACTTCTTGATGAAAACTGATTGCCAGAGAGTTCCTGGAAATCCGTCAACGTCCTTCTCTGTTTTCGGGGTATGTATGTGTTTCTAAGATTTGCCTTCCTGATTGCTATTTGCTTTTGGATCATAATATTGATGAAGAGAAGCTGGTTGAGTGTTAAATTCAAATCTTGTTCTATGTATTCGTCAAACACTTGGGATAAAACTACTGATATTACATGAAAGTCCTGGGATTATCATTGGAGTTTAGGCAAAATTTACTTCATAGGGTGAATGTAATATGTTTGTACAACTTCAGATTTAGCAAGCCAAATTATATGTTCTAATATATTTGCTATCCTTGAATCTGTTTTCAGATTTTTGATGGCCACAATGGGAATGCTGCAGCAATTTTCTCTAGGGATCACTTGTTGGATTATGTCTTGGGTGCCATTCCTCGTGGGCTTGGACGTGATGAATGGCTTCAAGCCTTACCGCGTGCTTTAGTTTCCGGTTTTGTTAAGGCGGACAAGGAGTTCCAGAGCAAAGGTAGCTTGCCATTTTTCTTTTCAAAATGTAAGTACAGCTGCGTATTCACGTGCTTGGCTGAAGCTAATAGTTTCTAAACTTTCCAGGAAAAACTTCCGGGACTACAGCAACATTTGTTATCGTGGACGGATGGACGGTTACAGTTGCATCAGTTGGAGACTCTCGTTGTATCTTAGATGCTCCCCGAGGTGACACTGTCGCTATCTTGACTGTGGACCATAGACTCGAAGAGAATGCCGAGGAGTAAGTTCTTTATCCATCTCTCCATTTCTACGAAAGATAAAAATATGAAGTGAACAAAACTATAAATAAAATCCTCTCTTGTCTTGATTGCAGAAGAGAACGTGTGACAGCTAGTGGAGGTGAAGTTGGGAGACTTAGCATTTGCGGAGGTACTGAGGTGAGTTCTAACCATTTCCTTTTCGCTACTAAAAACAAGATGCCGGTGGTTCAATTTCATTTATGCAGAATGATTGTAACGTCCTATAATTTCATAGGTTGGTCCTCTCCGCTGTTGGCCTGGTGGTTTGTGCCTTTCCAGGTCAATTGGGGATATGGATGTGGGTGAATTTATTGTTCCTATACCATATGTTAAGCAAGTGAAGGTACAGACGCTAACTTTCATTCACATTTAAAAATGTAAAATGATATGTTTTCTTATTTATATACGTGTAAAAAATTGCTGACTTATATTCATCATCAGTTATCAAGTGTGGGTGGAAGACTAATAATTGCTTCTGATGGCATCTGGGATGCATTGACATCAGAGATGGCTGCAAAATCTTGTCGTGGATTGCCTGCTGAACTTGCTGCTAGGCTAGTGGTCAAGGTACATTTATATCTTTGGCTTAAAGTCTGCTTTATTAACTTCCCCAGATCAAGACTCAATTTTGGGAAAAGATAAATATATTTTGTGACCGCCATTTTGTACAGGAAGCACTGAGGACACGTGGTCTTAAGGATGATACAACTTGCATAGTTGTTGACATAATTCCTCCTGATAATGCACCCCCACCGTCTCCCCCGCCTAAGAAATACAATAAAATTCAAGCCTTGCTCTTTAGAAGGAAATCTTGGAAATCTTCTGGTAAACTTCCGAAGAAGCTATCAGCTGTGGGTATCGTCGAGGAATTGTTTGAGGAAGGATCAGCTATGCTTGCTGAAAGGTTAGCTTAGTTATCAATGTGGTAACCTGATCAAGACCTTCATTACAGGCTGTAGCTTTTGTTTCTGCATCATCATTAGATAACGGACTTTTTGATTCAAAGATGCTTTTGTGTTTACTGGAACAGACAAGCTGTGGTTTAGTAAAAATGTTGATCACTACATAACTAATTTGTGGTTCAATTCAAGGTTTCCAGAAGAATAAAGTCAGATATAAAAGTGTATACATTTCACTGTTGCTTTTGTAGAGCAAGTGATATGGCTCTATCGAGTCGATATTTAGTGGTCCTATTTTATCATCATTTCCTTCGATTTTCAAATTATCAGGACTTTTTAGCTTTAAGATGGTGTTATGGCAGATTTGATTGTGCTTGGTCCGTAGTGCTTACCCTCATGCATCCTCGTATCATTTGTATCTGTACTTGTTACAAGCTTTTCACACCCACAGCTGGGTCTGAAGTCATGACTTATAAACCATTCAGTGTGGTGCGCTTTGCAAAAGTGCTTAATCATTTCCTTTTTGCAATCCCTGCAGATTGGGAAGTGATGAACATGTTTCCAGTGGCCAAACCTGCAGTATCTTCATGTGTGCAGTCTGCCAGGCTGACATTGCTCCGAACGAAGGAGTGTCAGTACACGCTGGCTCCATATTCTCTATGAGCTCAAAGCCCTGGCAGGGTCCTTTCCTTTGTGCTGATTGCCGTGACAAAAAAGACGCCATGGAAGGGAAACGTCCAAGTGGAGTCAAAGTACTGTAGTCGAATTTTGTCTTTCATGATTGCTTATCGTTGTAACCATTCTTTGTCATTGATTCCCATTTTTACAGATTAGGCATTAATTTCGATATCTCATCGTTTTGTGCAAGTCCTTATGATGCAAATGTAAATCTCTAAATAAGGTGTTAATGTATCATGCTAATGATTGATGAGTAAAACTTGTTGAGCAATTCTTTGTAATCTTTCTATTCATTCAAACTACTTATTAATTTGTTACTCATATTTCAATGAAATTTGTTTGTTATTTGGCTTTGTGTAAAGATGCAGATTACAATAATAGCTTGTTGGGTTATAGTATTGTTGATCTGGTACTTGCAATGGCTACATTTTTAGCTGAAGCCAAGTTAACAATAGAAAGTACATATGTTACTCTCCATTAAGACATGAACGCTTTTGTAAGAATTAGAGATTCATTAATTCGCCCTGTTTTTTCCTCACAAGAAATTGAACTCCAGATTCTAGCTTCAAGCCAAGATCAATTTAATGGATCTCTTTCTGAAACCAACCCACTTTACTTCGGATCTTCAGTTGATTTCGCCTCATGATGTTTTTCAAGTAAGATTGTGTTCAGTTTATCTCAATTTAGTTATAATTTATATGTTATTTCAGTTTAGTTCATTTAATTTCAGTTAAAGAAAACACAGCCTAACTAGTAGACGTATAACGAAGAATTTCTCCGGCTGGAAGCTTTCCTTCTCTTAAAAGAGAAGTAAGAAAGATTGAAGTTGGTAAACAAATTCAGCCCCTCTTTTGAAAGGTGACTTTACAACAATTCTGAGCTAACTTTTACAAATCTGTAAACCAATTAGTTGAACAGCTTTCTTCTCCCTTTTGGTTTTGGAGTAAAGAAATGCACTGAAAGTATATGAAGCATGCTTATAAAGCTTGTATGTTCACTTTTATCAGAAGTGCGATCTAACTTGGAATTATCAATTTACCTTATTGCCTTTTAGGTAAAGGGAGAATATTTAAAATTCTCCTATTTCCATAATAGTTTTGAACCGAGATTTGAGAACGAGTTGTATGTTTTGTTAATTTAGGGCTCAACTTTGAGAACAAGTGACTTTTACAATTTATCATCTCTAATAAGTACAAAATGTTCCGTTTTCTATGATATGTTACAATCGCAAATGAAAGAATATGGTGCACGAATATATGAATCTGTACTCCCCTATGAACCTCTAACTACTCTCATGGTCATAACTATTAAAATGCATAATCTGTGGTGCAAACCTTAACAATCTATCCAAAGCATCTGCTGTGAACTTTCTTGCAAACAAGAAGCACACATTTGTCTGGTACCCATTGTATTCACAAGTGCTTCCAGTCCTTAACTTATCCAAAAACTCTAGCGTAACATCCGTCCTTATAAACTTGGCCGGGTGGGGTCCACCTCTCGACCAGTCAACCCAAGTCAAAGTCCTGTTCGAGTTCTTCGCCCCAAATTTCATCGCGACAACTGTTGGCAGATAATGCTCATCAGAGTAACATGGCCCGTTGCAATAGGCTTGGTAGACAGGAAAATACGTCCTATCTGATACAAACTCAACCGCGAGATCTCTATCAATAGTGAACCACTGGGCACCCTTTTTCCAATCCTCAAGCTTGATTGTTGGCCCCATTTGGTTTCTGTATCGTCCTCTTCCCACCGGTCCCTCAAGGTCATAGGATTCGACGAAGTTTTGGGTCGAGTTCGTTAGGTACGAGTAGACAGTGGTGAAGTTGTACAATGGGATGCAAGATTCGGACAAGAGGACAAAATGTTGGTTTGAGAAATCAAGAAGTGCATTGGCTAGTAGTCTTCTCTCTGCTTCAATCATATTGGCATTTCCCCATTCAACTTTCTGTAATCAATCAAGCAAGAAAGTCATCAATGATCTTCCTTTTTTAAGGCAAATATGACATCTAAAACATGTTATCCTTGTCACATACATTAATACTCTTTCGAAATTATTCTTAGGAATCAATAACTATGTCTACATATGTACAGCATGTAGCTGCAATGTCATTAAACTCAATTCAAAATATAGAAGCCGACCTACATTTATGGACTAAGTCAGTAGTTGGCCTACTATATCAGGATTAGCCAACAATTTGGACATTTTCTATTTGAATATTTCAAACATAAACTACTGAGACAATCCATAAATTTGAAATTTCTCCACTTGTTTATTTCTGATTCTTTCAAATTTTAAATAGCCCATTTCACTGTCTGACATTGCTTTTAAAACATAGTGGCACTAACCATTTTAAGATAGCTGTGGGAATTAAGAATCATTTGTCCCATTTATGGACTGGACCATGCACAAATTTCAAACAAGAAAAAGTAGAGTTTTTTATGCTTCTTTTTTCCCATGAGATTTAAATGTAGAAAATGTAAAATTTTGATACTTCACAATAAAGAAACATCACATTTGAGTTTGAGGTATGTATATGTGACATATTAACATCCTCAAGTCTTATACTTTTCAAAACATACCACCTAACCTGACCTAAAACTGGCACATTTTGGTTGGTGAATTCGGTTAAATTTCATTTTCATAAGACAGACAGAACAGGGTAAATCATGGAGTTTACCCATGTTCACTGTCAGCAACAAGAACCCCAATCAGGGAGGTCATAAATGTTTGTTCATGATGAGGTCCGGTTTATTCCGTGATACGATGCATAATATTTTAATGTGTTTTACTATTCTAAGTTAAAGAAAAGTGACACTTTAATCTAGAGGAATTAGAAGATGATAAACTGACCTTACTAGGAATCCTCCGGTTGTAGAAAACCGAACTCTCGGCCTCCGACCCGTTAAAAGATGGATCGGGATGCACGTAAATGGAGTAAAGACCCTCATGCCCTTCAAAGAACTTCTCCCAGAAAGGAGCCAGAATCACAGGCCCCTTTGTCAAGAACATAAACGCAATTTTCGGCACACGCTCAAATGGAGCCTCTTCAATTCTCGGCACCATCGACGCTCTCCATAACAGCTGCTCCTCCGACATCTCATGCATCGCAGGCGGAGGCTTCAAAAACTGCGTCCACCATTCGTTACTTTCCTTGACAATAAGACCATTGTCAACTGACGATAGCTGAACTTGCTGCAACGATTGCGTGGTGAAGATCGAGAACTGGCCGTTCGTTACTTGCAAATTCAACGAGAAACTCTTGGTGTAGAAACAGATTCCGACCCCTAGCGTTACCCCGAAAACGAACAAGAACATGTAGGACATGAGGTTTATGAGTGGCAATGTGATTTTTCTTGCTAGAGAGAACGGACTCTGAGGCTTCATTGTGGTAGAAGAGAAACGAACCTGCTGTGTTGATGATAGAATGTTGATCAGCTAAGAATTTAGAATGTTATAAATAAAGAGAAGACGAGTGATTTTTTTTAGAAGTATTTGGAATTGAAAAGTCGTTTAGTTAATTCAAAATTTGATGTAAACAATGTTTGAAAAATGGATTGCTGGAGGTATTGATCTGGCCAATGATTTAAGAACAGAGTTATAGAGTTTTATAAACTAGTTGGAATAAAACAAGTTGAAAAGTCGTTACAAATTAGACGAGTATAGTAATAAGTCTAAATAGAACAATTCAAAAACTCACCTTGGTTGATTGAGTTCTTGTAGTGATCATCAAACCAGCTAAAAATGAAATTATTTATTTAGCTAACAAAAGGTGTGGTATTTTCGTTTCTTGATTTTTCCGAATGGAGAGTATAATATTGACTGTACAATATAGAACCAAAGAGGAGCAGACAATAGGAAACTCTCTGTTTTAACCCTTTTTGTAAATCAAGTGTTGAATTATTTGAATTAAGAAAGAGGAGAAAAAGGAGCAATTTATATACTAGTTAAGTAGCATATGGAATGATGAACGACATTACGACAATGTAGATTGTAGATGATGACTTGTTGCCAACCAGAAACTTCCGTTTGCCAAATGCGTGTCTTCCTTTCGTGTCAAACATCCGTTTACAAGTCCATAACTAAGGTTTATGGGGGTTTTAATTTACGTGATCATTAATAACTACTCGATGTAAAATAATTTGTAGAGGTTTATGAATTTATTTGATTTTAATTAGTACGGTAATTAATTTAATATATAATTATTTTGTAGTCTAGTAGTGAATTGAGACGTATGCCACCTAGTCAACGCTTTGTTTAGAATTTATTAAATGAGATCCTTTATTTTTGGGGAATATTCAAGTTTGAATTTATATTTGTTATTTTCATAAATAGAATTTTCTTGACTTATTTTTACATGGTATAATTTTAAGTCAATTAAATACTATGAAAATTCGTTATAAGTCAATTACAAGCGAAAAAGGGATTTGAGATCAGGGCGGATGGATATCGACCTCTACTTCGCCCTATTCTTATTCTTCCTTTTTACAATAATTACTCATGGATTGTTTGACATAAATTAAAATTTATTAAGTTAATATTCACGAGTGATTTTTAGCTTGTTAAATTATTATTTCAATTATATAAAATTGAATTAATATTAATCTGTTAAAATCAAATTTATTAAAATATTCTGACAACCACCCTATGGAATCTCATAAGGGTATATGACACAATAATTTTGCGGCTTTTCATTTTGGATCATACCTTTATATCTGTAGTTCCATCCCAATATGAATGAACCTATGATACATTACAACGAATAAAGCAAATAGGGTGATCTGTTCAAATTTCAAATTCTCTTTTTTCCTTTCATTTATGTCCTCTTCCCTTTCTATAGTTTACACTTGCCCATTAAACCTTAATTACAAGTCATTTTCCCTGATCTTGGTTGTGAAGATTAAGATTTAACCCATCAAGTGATCATGAACCGGAACTTTCATAAATTGAACCATTATCAAGGTACAATAGAACTTAATTAATCCTATATATCATATACTATGGATCTGAATCAACTGATCTGGTAATGATCACTTTAATAGTATGGCAGGGATTTGAATGGATCTTAATTGAAGGCTTTGAAAAGAGTGTGAAAGTTGAAATGAATATTATGGTCAAGATTGGTAAAGGTCATTTTCTGGTAGACAAGGTCAAATAGATTAAATTTCCGATAAAGAAAAGTACAAACGTCCACTAGCTGATCGATGTTGGAAACTTCCACTTGAGAGGTTTTGGACGACCTATCAGTCTTGAGTCTCCGGCCATATAAGTAGCCTAGCAAAGGACATCTATAATGAACGAACAAACGAATGACTCCAATTAATTATTTTTAATTATATAGAACCCTCGGGTAAGACAGTAACTTTCTAAGAAAATATAACAGACCGACCAATCGAATTAACCTTGTGAGGTTACCTTAGAAATGGACAAATTAACATACTAATGTGTGATTCAGTGATTCATTAGTGACTGTGATTTAATTTATTATGGTCCTGTTTATCATTATTTTTCAGCTCCATAATAAAAATGTTTATTACGTGAATGCGTAACTTTTCAAATAAGTTAAATTTGAGAAGTTAACCAAGTTAGTACTACCTAACCAGCTATCTTTTTAACTAGTTTTGCTAAACATGAAGTTAGAGTGCGTAATCACCAACATATATGCGATGTAGTGTAGTTAGTCATTAGTAATTGTTACTTTAAGTTAAAGTTAATTATAATTGGTGACTTTAGATTAATTATATGTGAGGACGTAATACACCATATCATATCACATATTATATGAATCCTCCACATCCAAACATATAAATTAGCACGTAAGTACTTGTGCGAGTATTATACGAAAAACAGTCATCAGTAAATTGTAAGTACAGTTTTCATCAATTCATGTATAAAAACACAAATTAGATAATTGGTTGTATTGTAATTAATGTTATAAGAATGTGGTCGATTTATTGTCAATGTGATTTATTTCTACACGGATGTTAAACAAAAGGTCATTAATTATAACGAAGTTCACTCGTTACATGTAGCATAAACTTGATGTCGGTCATGAGAAATTATGTGATATTAAAAACAAATTTTAGTTTATTTGATAATCGATATTTGATGCAATGTTCCCTCGAATTAGCTAGTGGGTCGTGTGAGCATGTTATGTATAAACGCACCATATAAAACCGTAACAACGTGTTGGTAATTAGCAAATCTGTAGATAGATAGCCGACAGACAACTACTTGTACGAGTTGAAATGAACAAGACTCGCTAATTAGTCGCAATTACTCGTTACAGGTTATAACTTGCATCATGCATGTTGGCTACTTGGGTCAATATCAAAACCATACATACATGCACTTTCCCGTTCTTTTCTTGTTTTGTTTTTTAAAAGACGGTTTCGGTATGAAATTATAATAGTCATACGAATTGAGTATGTCAATATTGAGAGATCGCGTTGAAGAATCACATCAATTATTAGATTTTTTAAGAACCAGTCAAATACTGCTCATGATTAGCTGCTAGTTTATTCCAAGATCGTGGAGAAATATATGAGCCAGTTGAGCCGCTCTGGATTAATTTGTGCGACACATGGATAGCTAATTTCTGACCAGTTCATGTTTTTAAAAATATATGGAGCCAATAATTTTAACTGTTCGATGGCACCGACACACCCGGTACTACTCTGCCGCCATAACTACCCCTAAAATACTATTTTGGGAATATTATAAAAATCTCCCAGAAAAGGTATTTTATTTTTAAATTTTTTTATTTTTTCACCACTTTATTTTTCCCTTCAATCACCTCCCTAAACTGAATTTCGTCCTTCATTACCCTTAAAAATCAACTAATAGAGTTCGATCAACGAAGTCAACAGTTAGTCAACTCTAAAAAGTCAACATGTATAAACTAAAAAAAAAATTACATACATACATATATATATATATATATATATATATATTTCAAATATTGTAAAAATCATTTTGTAAATTAAAAAAAATAAAAATTAATTATTATAAATTAGCCCATAAAATTTTCTAAATACTCCCATACTACTTTTCTTTTTAGCAAAATACTCCCTAAACTTTAAAAATCACAAAATAGTCTCACCAACTTCCGCCACCTCCAACGACCATTTTCACCACCTCTAACCATCATTTTCATCGTATTCATTCCTTCTTTATTTTCTCCGAATAGACCCAACGAAAATAATCTCCGACCTGAAGCAAAATTAACAACTCCAAATTGAAGCTTCGACAGCTCCGATGGAGCTGTAACACAGCTCCCGATCGGAGCTTTGATAGCCGATGGAGCCGCTACAACTATTTGGTGGTTTTTTTTTGTGGTGGTGGAAATTGGTGGTTTGGTATGGAAGATGGTGGTGGAGAATGTTGGGTAGTAATTTTGAAGAATTAAAATTTATGGGTTAATTTGCAATAACTGATTTTTTTATTCTGAAAATTATTTTCTTTTTCCAAAAAATAATATTCGAAAATTTCAGAAATTATTCTTTTTTTAACCAAAAATTAAAAAAGTTAACTTTTAAAAATTGACTAACGGAGTCAACTAATGGAAGGGAGTTCTGAAAAAAGATGGAGGTATTTGATATTTCACTCTTTCTTTCTTAAGGAGAGGTTTTTGCAATCATCCCTACTATTTTCTTTGTTACGGAGAAAAATAAATAATAGTTTTTCACTTTAAATATTTTATAGTCGAACTTTTCAATTTTTATTATAAATTAATTTTAATATAAAATGTTGAATTAAATTATATAGTAAAAATAATTTATTAAAACTTTATGATAAAAAGTTAAATATTTTATATTGACGGTTTAAAATTTAATGTACAAATTGAAGTGGAAGCTATTTCGAGATAGGGAGAAGTAAATTGTCATAATCGATCCATGTACTGGAGAAATTGTCACCAACCATGTACAAATTAAGGTTTCAGCCATAGAGCTTGCATACATGGTAGTCCTACATGGAGAAACGGTTTATTCTACTTTCAGTTGGTTGAAGACAAAGTTGTAATTAGTCTATATTTAGTTAAATGTGTTACATCGGGTTGGTAGATCAACACTTTTTACTTATAATAATACAATACTTATATATTTTTTCCTTGGTAAACGGCAAGTACATAATGAATCTTGGACGCTAAGATAAATTGGTTGTTTGAACAAACCACTCTGGAACATGATTTCGATTGTTAGAATTCATGCAATTTGTGCCTAATACGTCATTATTTCTCGTTTTACTCGCAATCCATCTGACTTTTGGAGTTCATGAATATGATGTACTAACATACCACTACGCATGTTCACAACATACATACTCCACAATCAGATACCCTCATTGATTCGCAACTGTACATTTCTTTACTTAATATACTCGATATGCTCGCGACCTCACTAACAACACATTTTACAAATTAACCATTGTAGAAGAGAATAATTGATCATATGGATCCTTTTCGATCATACTGCATTGTTTGTTCTTTCGCAATATATGGATACAGACAATTTCATGATAAATATTTTAAGGATCAAAACCGAACAATTTTGGGGCTATCCTAAGTAAAGGTTGTAAAGTATTAGGGTGAAATTTTCTTGCAAAGAGGAAGCAAATTGAGCTCATCTGACCATTGTAGGTGCAGTTGAACCCACTCCTGATCTTGTCTAGGAACCCTTGTGTCACATCATTTCTCACAAACATATTCGGATGCGAGCCACCTCTGGACCAATCAGTCCAAGTAATGGTCCTGTTTGAGGTCAAGTTAGGGCAAACTTTCGTAACCAATGTAGGCAAGTAGTGTTCATCCATGTAACATGGTGGCTTGCAATGGTTCCTAAATATAGGGTAGTATGTCACGTCTGATACAATGGCTACTGCGAGTTCTCGATTTGCTTCGAACCATTGGGAGCCTTTTCGCCAATCGGATATTGTTATTGTAGGCCACATTCTCTTGTTGTATCGGCCTCGTCCTATGGGTCGAGGGTCGTCGAAGGTGCTAAGGTAACTTTGGTTGGAATTGATGAGGTAGTTGTAGATGGTGGTGAAATTGAATATTGGGATGCATGTTTCGGATAGGAGGATGAACCTTTCGTTGGAGAAGTCGAGCAGGGCGTTCGCTAGGAGGCGCCTCTCAGCATCGATCATAGTTCCGCTTCCCCATTGAACTGGCTGGAGAAAAAAAGAGGATTTGTAACTTTAAGTTGGCCATAAAACTATATGCAAGTCTAAGTGGCATGCACTAACGAAACCCCAAGTGAATGATCGACCAGGTCTATTAGACATCGGGATTTGGGAGCACCTTGCTACGTATTTGTCGTTGGTAGAACACTGATGACCGAGGAGGATTGTATGTGAAGTCCGGTGAAGTATGAACGTAAATTGAGAAGAAACCTTCATGGCCGTGAAAGAACATCTCCCACAGGGGTGAGAAGTACAATCTACCGCGAGTTAAGAACATGAAAGCAACTTTAGGCTTCCTAACGAAGGGATACCGTTTAACCCTAGGAACCATTGAGGCTCGCCAAAACAGTTCTTCGTCTTCCATCAAATCAGTAGCATCTTTAGGAGACTTCCAGTCCTTGACCTCAAGAACCGTGTTTGAACTATTGGAATCATGCATACATGGATGTCGTGAAGATAGAAAGAATGAATACAAAGGCGGAAATGCATTGAGATGAGAAAAGTACAAGTCTTCGTATAGCACGAATTTTCTGAAATGATCGTAAATAATCATTCCTAAGACTAGTATGAGAAATGCAATCGATATACAGAAGACTGCAGTTGTAACAACTTCAAGCTTTCCATCTCTGCCTTCTTTTCGGTGGCGAGCAGAGAGTTCTGTTACTCGCATGGTGTTAGAAAGAACTGTATTTTGACGTTGCCAAAACAAACTCTAGGGAATATGTTTCACAGTAGGAAAGTTATAGGTGAAACAACAGCCATAGCTGCACGGAAAGAATTACAACCCCACATGGGAAGTATTGTTGTCAACAAGAATAGTGTTTTTGAGTGTGTATGCATATGAAACAGACTAAAGAATGATCAAAATCACACTTTTTAGAAGACTTCTGCAGTAAAAATGGAAGTAAACAAGGGAAATGGGAAGGGGTGTGGAGTCTCATGTGTTACCACTTACCACATTAGGCATCAGCAAGAAACCCATTTTTCGGGCCTTCCACGTCGTTTTTGTTGTATGGAACAGTCTCGACTGTGTATCAATGGACCACAACATGTGGAACTCAACAATAGAAAGGCCACAGTTCTCCAAGATGTAGAAGCCATAGGTATATCCACATCAAGTAGTAAAATGAATTATTTTTTATCAAGATTACAAGTAATTCATACAAATAGTGCATTATTCTATTCAGGGGGCTGTAAATTTCTTCTGCCATAATTCTATATTCTGTACCTTCCTGTAACATTAACACTCTATATATGTTTTTTTGAGCTAAGAATTGATTTAACACAGTATGATGCACCAATCATAGCCACTGAACCAGCAGCTAAGACTATGCCCATCTGCAGTTCGCGGCGCTTGGAGAAATAACCAAGTGTATATGCCCACATCCACCGCAAAGTGAAATTTATCCTGCAAGTTGATTTGAACCTCTGCACTGAGAATTCCTGACATGCCAAACCGAAGGATTTGAGTGTTAGACACATTAGACTGAGGGGAGAGGAAAATAAAAATATATCTGGTAGGAAATTATAAAAACATTTGCTAGCATTCAGTCTATCTATTTGTGACTAGGGAAATGTCCAACCTAGAGTGCCGTCAAAGTCTTAAATGAAAGCTTTCTTCTCAACTTTGCTCATAATCTACCCAAATTTGTCGGGAATTCAGCTATACTTCTTTCGAAATTTTCCAGAGAGAAATCCTGCATATTGAGAAATAGAAAGAAAAAATCTTGGGAGCCTACTTGTAGTCTTAAATTAACCAAGCTCAAAATGCGAGTATTTCACTTTTGACAGAGAAGCTTACGCATTACTCTTGCAGTAAAAAGTAGAGTTTCATTTAATATCTTCTTAAAGTAGTGAGGGCAAAAAGATTGTGTCGCAGAAATTGTGAATTCATAACAAGATATCAGAAACATGCACTCATGACAGAAATAGATATATGTTAAATAGGAGTTCATATCATAAAAATCCCCTACAATAAAGTGAATGTTAAGTGACTGTCATTCGTTACCTTTGGTAATTTATTCTCCTGGGCAAGATGATCCACATGGAGTCTTACATTCGATGCAGCGTGAAACCAGAGACCGCGATCAACATCAGCATATATAGATGAAACAATGTCATACAGCGTTTTGGCTCCATTTTCTATTGCCCTCAGGATGCCAGATTCTCTATTTCTGCGGTTTCTGGAATTTATGAAAGATTTGATTTAACTATTACTGCTGCAATAATTTTCTGTAGTGATATATTGTTAAGACTTCTCTCTTACTTAAGATAGCCACAAAGCATGTGCTTAGGCCACAGGTTCAATCTACCGTGCATGGGAATTAGCACGTTTGGGGAAAGTTCCATAAACCTGTATGTTGTCTGGAAATAATCCTATTGGAAAAAGAAAAAGTATCACATCATAGTACGGTAGATACAACCAGAAATAATAGTATCTTGGCTGTATGTCATATCAATGTTATCAGGCATGTAAATGGGCAGAAATTTTAAAGATTTGGATTCAATAATCTTACACTCATATTTCCTCCTCCATTAATATCCAAGAGAGCACTCCCTTGGCTGAAATAACAGAGATTCACTACTTTAATATGCATAGAAGTATCTATTGAGTATTTAATGCAACAACAACTGAAATTAAAAACAGTAGAAAGACGACAAGTTTCAATTTAATCTTACCCTACACAGTGATCACCTACGATCAGTGAGTTAGAAGTGACATGAAGTAATGCCATGTGGCCATCGGTATGTCCCTGATGATGTTTTTGCCATGAAAAGAAGTTCCACACAAAAAAAAAAAATGCATTGGCGCAGTACATATTTCAAACATGTATAGGTGAATAACGATGGGAAATTTTGACAGAACGCAGTATAGTAAAAGCTACAGACCGTATCTTGGTTGAATAGTTCATCAATGAGCGCATACTCTCAATAGGGTAAAAGGACCAACTTGATACCCTTTCTAAATTCATTTGTTATGGCCACAAAGTAGAGTTGATGAGTGAAGGTTTTGTATTGATGAAAAACAACCCTACTCTTGGTCAATCTGAGGTAACTGATAACAATAAATATATATGTTTCCCAAAGATGTCAATAAATCAAAGTGGCGCAGCGGAAGCGTGGTGGGCCCATAACCCACAGGTCCCAGGATCGAAACCTGGCTTTGATATCTTTTCTTTTTTAATTTCTTCCCCTTAGTTTTTAAACTGTTCTTTTCTATATTCAGCTTTTTTTTTTCACTCTCCTTGTGATCTTTTCCTTGACTTTCCTCTCTTTTCTATATTCAGCTTTTGTGACCTTTTCCTTGTCTTTCCTCTCTTTTCTATATTCAGCTTTTTTTTCCTTATCTTTCCTCTCAATTGTGTAAGTCTGTGACCAATCAAAAATCTACACCATTTTACTTCATAAGATTGTAAAGTATAAGGCTACTGAGACAGAAGGTAATAACTAATACAAAGGTTATAATAGAACAAGGCATGCAATGTGGATTAGAACTTATAATGGGTGAGGGTTTGCCTCTTTACTAAAATCTGGTTAGCTTCAACAGTTCCCCAGACCTATGAGCTGGACTTGATTAACACGCCCAAAACGTGGATATGTAGAAACTCATGCTGACAATTTCTTACAGAGATAGAATGATATGAGGCTAGTAATACACAAATGCAGCAGAATTAGAGATACTGTGTGTATTGCACCATAGCAAAACATACACTAAAGCCGAACAGATAATAGGAACTTACTGGAGCTGGAATGATTTTTAAGGGCTGGCCACCAATAGAGATTTCTTCAGCTCCCATAACTGGCATGTATTTCCCAGACCAATCACCTATACCAACAAAGGTACCAAAAATCCCAGTACTTGTATCAGTTGTTAGATTAAGACATTTTAAGCCCCTTCATTTCATTTTTTATCTTACTACTTCGACATTAATATGAAATTTGAAGCAATATATCAGATCATGGCTTGCAGAACAAAAAACAAAACAAAACAAAACAGACATCACCAAACAAGTACATTACTAGAGGTACGTGCACCCCCCCCCCCCCCCCCCCCCCC
>JAYMSP010002159.1:0-25910 GCA_036897095.1 Plantago elongata
CCATGCGTGGTGCAATCGTTAGCCCCCCCCCCCCCAATGTCCCGTTATTCATTTCACTTGTCATTGCTAGAGTTTAGGTATATGTCACATCAAATATGATTAGACATGTGAATATATTATTGAATATAAAATTTGTCGTCACCACGCTTAGCACTTAATATTCTAGTAAAAGGAATCAGGGACATTTTGTTCCGAAAGAGAGGGAGTAATATATACAGGAATGTTAAACGCATGACAGTTTTTACAAAATGCATGACACAATTTTATATATTACAAACAACACCACAACAATTGTATTTAAAAAATTAGTCCTATAATTTTAAATCAGGAATGTTAAACGCATGACAACTTTTACTAAACGTATGATGCATTTTTATATATTACAAACAACACTACAACTATTATAATTCATAAAATAGTCCTATAATCATAAATAATTACAATTTTACCTACAAAAACATCTAGACATGTTTATTTGATCCAATCATATTATCCGAAAAAATTGAAGAAAATTTAAAAGAACACGAAGAACGAAGAACTCCAACGCACGCCGCCCAGACTGACAGGAAATGCCCCGATCAAATCATTGGAGAAGCTCCGACGATCTAGTCGGAGCTGCTGTTGTTCGTCACTCCGATCCTGGTCAGACCTAATTCTAGCCAGGAGCCGGTCCTAGTCAGAACCAGGTCTGACCAGGACCGAGTCCTAGTCAGTTTCTGGTTTTTTTTAAATTTTTAAAAAAAATTATTAATGTAAAATTAATTAATTTAATAATACTAAGTAATTAAATAAATATTAACGATTAGGAATATGAATTGTAACAATATAAATATCTCAAATTCATATCATTATTTGTAAAGTATGACTAATGATTTTATAATATTGATTTTCATTACGTTATGGTATCGTAGTTTATATATGTTTATATATTTTTTAAGATGCGATAATTTGATAAATTTTACGAAAATCAGGACTAATCGTATATTTATATAATTTGTTGGACCTTTTGTAATATATAAAAATGTGTCATGCGTTTAGTAAAAACGGTCCTGCGTCTAACAATCCCTTTTAAATAATTATTAATTTACCTAAAAATTATCTAAACATGTTTATTCGAATCAATCATATTATCCGAACAAATAAATCGAATAAATTTTGAAAAAACACGAAGAACACGAAGAACGGAGAACACAAATCAAGAACACAAAGATCCATCACCGGAGCTCCGGCCATTACTTTGACCAGACTGGTCGGAGCTGCACAACTGCGTCCGTATCGGAGCAGCCAAGAACCTGGTCATGAGGTTCAAATCTGACCAGGACCGTTCTAGTCAGATCGGACTAAATTTTTAATTTTTTTAATTTTAAAAAAAAAATTATTTGTGTAAAGTTAGTTAATTTAATTATTAAATAAATATTAACGACTACGAATATGAATTATAACATATAAACAACTCAAATTTATCGTTATTTGTAAAATATGACTACTGATTCTATAATATTGATTTTTGTTACGTTTTGGTATCGTAGTGTATATATGTTCATATATTTTCGAAGATGTAATAATTTAATGAGTTTTATGAAAAATAGTACTAATTTTATATTTATATAATTTATTATATCTTTTGTAATATATAAAAATGTGTCATGCATTTAATAAAAATGGTTTATGGTTTAGTGAAAGTGGCCCTCCGTTCAAATTTTCCAATATATATCACTTGTTCTAATAAAGAAAAACAGAATTGAGAATCAACGGCACCGTCCTGTGATGAATTAGGGCTTAATTGACTGATGATTGTAACTCAAACGAATGCAATTTGTACAGAGCTTTTCCTTTCAATTTCATTTGATTCATGGCTGAGAGAGTGAGAGATCATGACATTCTCCTCAGATTATCACTCTGCTTCGGACAAGAAAATCACACATGAAAGAAAACTGGATGCCGTATTATTGGTTGTGTTGGAACTTTTATGAATGGGTGACTAAAGGGTCAGCTTTTATCTCTTGTTTGAGTGTTTAACATCTACATATTCATGCTTCTTATAGGCCAACGGAATGGAGATTAGTTTGGCTCTTTGTGATAAAATTCAAGTTGAGATATCTCAATTCTATTTGCATTTTGTGTGTAATTTTCGTACAAGTCTATTAATTATTCAGGTGAGATAGAATTTGATCCAGCTAAACTTTGACCTGGCATCTTCTCTGAAGTTTCTCTGTAGAATATAGTTTATAGATTTATACCAACTGGCAACTACAATGCTATCTACCAATAGGATAGTTAATAATGCCGCAGTATGACAACGATGATTAAGGTAGAAAATTTAGATTGACAGGAAGTATCTTTAAGCAAATAGTACTAATTGTTAGCGCTAATTCTTTATTGTGGCTGTTGAGTGTACCGAAATCGTCATCTCCATTGCAGCATTTTCATAAAAAAAATAAAATCACCATTGCAGTCCACAAATTTTCAATATACTTGCACTTTTGCAGAACACGAAAGTCATAGATTGGAAATGGCAAGAGCATATGCAGCTCTTGTGTCTCTCATTCATGTCCTCAACCGAGTCCAACATCCGACCTGCCCTGTTTCATTCGACAAATCACAGATACATTCTCTGTCTGATAAAGTCTACTCCTTAGTTGACTTTCTCGAGGCATACTCCCATAAAACAAACCAAGATTTGGAGAGAGCAATGGCTGATGCTGCTTTTGCAGCAGAAGACTTGATTGAATCTTATCTTGTGGGTCGGATTCTAAAAAGATCCACAGACAACGAGGAAGGAGGAGGAAGATCCTACACCCCATTCTCTCAAGACTTGGACAGAGAAATACAAAACATGGATCCGATTATCCAAGACGCAATGAAAGTCAAAGAGAAGTTTGGGGGAACAAAAATGGGGGTTCAGTTGCCGGGGAGATCTTCACGTTTCACATCATCAGTGTCTCCGAGAGAAAATGTTGAGATAGTGGGATTTGAGGATGAGTTGGACCTCCTGATAAACGAACTCATTGCACGTCCATCCAGCAGAAAGCTCATGCTAATTACTGGTATGGGGGGAATAGGTAAATCTACTCTCACTAGATCTGTTTATGACCACTCATATGTTAGGGGTAATTTCAACGTCATAGCTTGGGTATCGATATCTGAAGATTTTAGCATTGGAAAAACTATTGGTTCTCTTTTACGTGATTTTGGCGTTAAAGATGTGGATCAAATAGGTGATGAACAGTTAGGTGTGCAATTATACCAATTTCTGCGTTGTAGAAAATATTTCATTATATTGGATGATATTTGGGATATCAAGGCATGGGATGCAATTAATAGGTTTTTTCCCACAAATAAAAACCGAAGCGTAGTCTTGCTAACTACCAGGACTTCGACCCTTTTGCAGAATGATGAATCATGTAGTCGTTTGGAGTTGAAGCTTTTAGATGATATCAAAAGTTTGAAGTTACTCTATACAAGGATATTTGGGCAAAAAGATTGCCCTCCTGGATTAAAACGGTGTGGAGAGAATATTGTCAAGAGTTGCAAAGGACTACCTTTGGCTCTGGTTGTCATTGGTGGTCTCCTTAAGGCATCTGACATGACACTAACATATTGGGAACATGTCGAGAAAAATATCAGGTCCATGATAAGTGAAGGAGATGATGAGCATTGCTCGAAGGTTTTATCTGTGAGTTATCATCAACTCCCTATCCACTTGAAACCTTGTTTCCTACATTTGGGAACTTATCCAGAAGATTATGACATAGACGCATCCGAAATCATCAACTTATGGGCTGCAGATGGATTCTTGAGGCCGAGTACAGGTAGTACCTTGGAAGAGGTAGCATCAAAGTGTCTAGATGACCTTATATCTAGGAATCTGATTTTGGTCAAGAAGCGAGGTCCGATGGGAAATCTTACAAGTTTAACTGTTCATGATGTCATCAGGGATCTTTGCATTAGGGAAGCACGGCAGGAGAGGTTTTTTCATGTGGATGGTGGTGTCGTTGACTCTCAAGAAACAATAGAAAACCAGCGTCGCTTAGTTGCTGATACATTAACTCGTGGAATGCAACAAAAGCGATTAGCTCGGTCTTTTATTTGGTTTAGGAAGTGGAATACGCCACCTAGCATCTCATGTTTAGGCTTGTTACGAGTATTTGCTTCCTGCTATAGGAGACAAACACTTGATGATATCGCACAGCTTGTCAATTTGAGATTCCTCAAATTTTCAATGAATGAGTTTATGCTATTAGCATTCAAAAGCTCAATAGATGAATATCCATTGAGCTTCTTTTCTGCACTCTCTTTGCTCTGGAATCTAGAGACGTTAATTGTTGATGTTGCCGGAAAAACCCCTGATGGCTACAGCCTGCCCTGTGAAATTTGGAAGCTGCGACACCTTAGGCATCTCGTATTCTCTAAAGAGGTCATTTTACCTGATCCTCCCACAGACGATTCTGATTTCGTCTTTGAAAACCTACAGACGCTTAAAATGGTCAGAATCCTCAGTGATAAGGCGCTTAGCAGGATCTCAAATGTAAAGGAATTGGGAGTTTTTTATGCGCAAAAGGAGCAGGGGATGCTGTTACCTTGGTCTGGTAACCTAGTTCAATGTGGTAGGCTTGAAACACTTAAGTTTTCTGCATGTTCTATTGGTGACCTGAAAAGCAAAAAGTTTCCTGATTCCCTGAGGGAGTTGACTTTGTGTCGTTGTCGTATCTCATGGGACAATATGGAAATTGTCGGTTCACTTCCGAATCTTGAAGTGCTCAGAATAGGATGGGTTGCTTTCACAGGCCAAGTTTGGAACACAAATGATGAGGAATTTGCAAATCTCAAACTTTTGTCGATTGAAGAATGCGATCTCGTGACTTGGATAGCAGAGGACCCTTGTTTTCCTAGCCTTGAGCATTTGAGTCTTCGAGATATGTGGGGCTTAAATGAAATCCCTGTTGTTTTTCGGGACTCGATGACGATTGAATCTTTTTTGCTAGAAAACTGCACTATGTCTGCTATTAAGTCAGCAAAAGATGTTCAGGATTACCATAAACGCCATTGCAATGATATCATTAAGGTTGAAGTTGTCCATATTCTTGAATCTTGGGATGACACACCGGAGCTGAAGAGAGAGCTGCAGGAATTGGCAGGTGACAAGTTTCATGTCAAATTTGAGCGTATGATTCGCTAATTCAGGTGATCATTATTCATTACTTTACTGCTTCAATCATGACACAATAATCTTTTAGTCATTCTCTGAGGAAAGTTATGTTGGTAAATTCATCTACTTATATCCAACTCTTGTCATTTCCCTGCCTAACTATATCATGACAAATTGCATAAGCTGGTTCCCTTGGTCACAGTTTGCTCCGTTTCTGCATCATTATTTCCTATGCCATTAAAAAAATCTGTAAAGATATTAACAGATGGAACTCTTCTTACACACGTCCGATATAATGAGGTCGAATTCGTATGGGTTATGATGTCTTCATGAAGAATTTTTTTTTTTTTTCAGGAGTACCTTTTGCAAGTTCTCTGTTCTCTTATTCAACTTTGATTTCCATGTTACTCCTCTTTCCTTTAATCAATGTTATTAACTTTAGCCTGCTTTTTCCTTATGTTCCCTGTGTTTTCTCATCATCACATTTCAGTACTCTTTGTGTGGAGTTAATCTGATATCAAGGTATGAGGTTGATGCCATTGCCCTAAAATGATTGTTGCTACATAATGAATGTATTAAAGATTGGAATCAAGTAGTGTTGCAAGATCGTATAATGTAAAGACATGGACTAATTGGAATGCAAGTTTTTGTGCATGAGCTGTATGCATTTGATAAACATCGACTAATATGATTGATTTTCTAAGATTTCAGGTTGTTTTAAGTTCGTCTTTCAGTTGAATCTTGCGGAATAATTGGCCCTGCTGAATGCAGACTAGCAATTTGATTTTCGCAGACAGAAGAAATGAGAAAAATGTTAAGATCAAACCGACATCTGGGTGGAGCGTTGAAGACAGCACAGCTTTTGTCCCTGATGTTAGATATGTTACTCTGTGCTAGATGCTTGGTCTTTCATATGCTTTTTGTAAGAATTTTAGCTAAACTTAGTTTGCACCTCAATTAAATGGGCACACATTTAAGAACGAAGTTTCCTTAATTGTGAATAATCTACTATGATAGGATAATACACTTGAGAAAGAATAACTAAAATTTATTGAAAGTTGAATAGTTTTTAAAGTTCAAAGTGTGTTGGTTGATGCTATATTGAATATGAAATGTCAAAAGTTGAAATATGGGAAGTCCGCATGCTAAAATTGAGGGAAAAAAGCTACTTATTAGCTATTGGATTGAGTTAAAGGATTGACCCCTTGGACACCCATGATTTTGAAGGAGAGAGGACCTAGATGCACCTTCACACGCACCTGCCAGGAGCCGGATCCGGTCTAGCACTGAGTATAATTTTTTTGGGCCAGAAACATATTTTGTCTGGTCAGACCCAAACAAAATCTGAAACAGAAGAAGCCCAACTCGGTTGGGCTTGTAGTGAACGAATCTGTCCGTTCGCTGAACGAATTTAATCTTTCGTTCAAAGTATGTGTCTGAACAGAAAAACTCAAAAGTTGTGTCTATTCAAATTTTTGTCTCTGCATGGACCTGTTCATAAAAGACCGCACATGTTCAGATTGCAACTATTTCTAATTATAAATAGGACCCCTTAAATCGAATTCAATACACCAAATCCAATTCTTTCTGCCTTCTCTCTTTATCTCTATAGCCTGAAGAATCTTTTGTTGTAGTAGTTCGCAGGGTTACTGTTCAAGTGCTTGAATAACTCTAATACTGTTGTTCTATCTTAATAGACTATTAGCTAAGTAAATCGTCAACACCAGAGCGGGACAAATACAGTCTTAAGGAATAAGGCTCAACCTTTGCTCAACAGTCTAATCTACTTTATGCCTCTTTCGATACACTACCACCATCAAACACTTTTGAATTGTATGTATTCTTTGAAGGTTTCATCTTGATTTCTTTCAATAACTTGCATATGTTATACTAGTAAATGTTCATTGCTCTGGAACTCTGTAATTGTCTTTCAAACATGAATTCTATATACTGTTTTTGTGAAGACAAGATAATAGTTGCACATAACCTGCAGGAGGTTATAGTAGACGCTAGACAACATGCCATTTGCTGCTAATCTTTGAAATGAAACTGCTGAACAGTGAAGACCCTCGAGTTGTCCACTCGTCATGACCTTATAAATTGGGAAATATATTCGAGAATTAATGTAATTAGATTATACAAGTTCGATATTTAAGATACGATACTATTAATCAACACCATTTGATAGGACATCAACAGACGATGTAGAAGAAGACTATCATTCTCCCACAACACAGTAAAGTTGAATCAAAGTCCTACTTTAGGACTATCAGCACCATTCGTGGCTCGCTTTTTTTCCTCCCAAATCTTGTAGGGATGTTCAAATGTCGCTCATTATGCATCTATATATTTCAGTTTCCGAACAATTATTTTTTTGAAGAAAGAAAAAAAGAACTTTGGTTTTCCAGGTAAACCAAACTGTAAAATTGTGTTCAATAAACACTATTTGGATGTTCAATAAACACTATTAGGGATATTGCAGAATGGACCCTACGCAAGCACACATGTGAATAATTGTGAAAACTACTAGAAACAAACTTCTAATTGCACTAATGACATTGCCGGCCCACAATGAGCAAGGATAACAGAATGAGTTAGCTTTTTGTTAAGCTATTTTGCTAACTTCAGTTTCAAATTACTCACTTCGATATTAGTACTAGATCTTTCTTTAAGATATTGAAAATCCGCAATGGCTATTATGTAGGTTATAATTCGCTAAATCCCGACTTACACAGGTCAAGTAGATCATACTTAAGTGTGATAAGTTCAAACTCAATAGGAATACGTCGATTTGTAATGGATGGTGGAGTTAATTTTATCATTTCAAATAACTTGGAGGGTTTTGATTCGTATAGCGTAAAATTAAAGTATGATCCAAGTGGAAGAGAATATGAAGAAAAGGTAGGAGAAAAACGAAAGATTGTGGCCTCAAAGTTCCTTATCTCAAAGATACGAAATGATTTAGGGAATCCAATTCTTCTTGTAATAAGCATGCTAATATCTAAGGTAAAGTGGTCCGTCGGTTAGGCCATAAAAGGAGCATTTTGGACTTCTTGCATTCTGAACTTGGCCCACTGTTTGGTATTGGTTTCTATCCTTTGGGCAATTTTAAACTACATTTGTTTGTTTGCTTCCAAGAATAAGATTCTTTCTCCTAACAATGGCGATTCAAATTGCGTCTTAGCATGAATGTTCTCAACAACTGTACCTCAAAACCAACACTGTATATTTTAACTTATCTCCATCAGCTTAGATTCGTAAAATGACACTAGTAAAACTTCGAAGTAGCCAAAAGAGTAACAGAATGAAAATCTAACTTTTAAACTGACATGATTACTTATGAATTTTAAGCTAACATGCTGCAATTACCCTTACTCATAAGTGAATCTAGAAAATTTTAAATTTTCAAAAATAAAATTACATTTATTATATGTAATTTTATAAAATTACATTTATTATAAAATTACATTTATTATATTTTCAATTTAAAATCATAAGAAAACTATCAGACTATTGCCAAAATACTACTTGCATGCAACTTGTTCATGATATATAGCTCAAGAGAAGCTTCTGGATTGGAGGAAAAGGACACTTTTATCAGCGAGATTAAGAAATCGAGTAAATTACAATCTCTTTACCCACTTCCACCTAACTTAAAATATTCTCTCCGTTCTTTTAAAAATTTACTAAGTTCATTTTTTATATTCGTTAGAAACTTCCTAACCCAAAAAAAGAAAATTCGCATCCACTAACTCATTATATATTATTTATCTCACTTACTTTATTATCATTTTATTCAATCTCTCAACCACTTTATCATTCACTTACAACTTTATTAATATACAACTCACAAACTAATATTTAACTAATTTTTCTTAAACCAAGATAAAGTAACTTCTTAGAAAAAATTATTGGACCGCAGTGAGTATTAATTTTGACATATAAATTTTTATGGAATATATAAATAATTCATCCAAATGTGGTTAATATAGTATATTTCATGATAAAATGTAAAATTTATATGTATAATATATAACACTCTTAAGTTTTTCTTCATTGGAGAGACTTTCTACTTAATTTAAGGGGCTGATTGATATAGAATTTGAATGGGTATTTGGATGTATTTTGGTGAAATTGTGTTTAGAATGGAATTGAAATGCGGGTATTTGAAGTGTATTTTAGGCCAAATTAATGTTCATCGAGCCAAATGGAGGATTAAAATGCTATGGCAATCAGCCCTAACGTATTCCCTCACAGTCTCAACGTCTAAGAATATTTCATATGTTTATTATATTATCATCTTATAAAATTTATACATTACTGCAAAAGAAGTCAACAATACACATCCACAATAATGAAAAATCATACATTTCCCACTAAAGAACATATGCTTACAACATTTTCACATTCAAATTGAATTAATATTTACAAAAATTTGAGAGCGGATACAATATACAATAGTTAAAAGTTGTTAATATATAAAATTATATAAGATAAATGAGTTATGTTTGAAATCAAATAGGCAACATAATATAAGAATCATGATCAATGTTGAATTTAAAACTGTTACGAATTCGACATAAGTTTTACAAAACTAATTAGTTATATTACAAAATATATTTAAAACTACTCTCTCCGTTTAAATAAAAACTTTTCAAGAAGTTACTTTATTTTATTTAAGAAAAAATTAGTTAAATAATAATTTGTGAATGGTAGTATATTGATAAAGTTGTAATTGTATAATAAAATAAGTTAGAGATTGAATAAAATGATGATAAAATAGGTGCGAGAAATAATAAAAAATAAATTAGGGGGATGAAACTTTCTTTTTTTGAATTAATAAATTTCTAACGAAATACGAAAAAAGGAAAGTTAAAAGATTTTTAAAAGAACGGAGTAAATATTATTTTAGTTTTTACTTACTGCTCATCAATTTCAAAATAAAACTACCATATTAAACTCTTACAATTTAATATGAAAAATAAAACTTGAGAACTCTAATATTATTTTATTTATAATTAAATTCAAACATAATTAATTAAGTATAATTATTTAAATATATTCTTTTAACTCATAGCTAGATGATTGGTTGTAATGATTTAACATATTTGTTGCTTACGTGGATGATTATTAAGTTTTGTTGATTGTAATGATTCTCATACTTGTTAATCATGTCCTTGATAGTTTGATTATTGATTATTGCAATATCAAATCCTAATGGACACAAAAACGCAAGTAAAGAGAAAAAGACATAGACTACTTAATTATAAACAACAAGAAATTACAAGGGAGAAGGAGCATCCCATTGGTTTAGCCATGTAAAAATCAGCTAACCAAACATGGGAGATTTACATAATCATTACTTACTTTACTTACCCTACCATAATATCCTACTTAACGTCCGACTTACTTAACTAGAACAAAACCAAAATGAAGGGTGCGCACTGCAATTTCCAAAAACATCACCGCAGTAGCATCCACCCCCTACCATAAAATTGCAAACAAACGACTAACTCCAAACAAATTACAAAGAAGCCCAATCAATCTCGTAAGACGGATACTTCGGCAACGACCCGATCTCCCACCCGGGCTGCTCATCCTGCCCAAACTCCGGAATTATAAGATCCGACCCTGGAGACGACCCGCCCGACACATCACTATCCGACCCATCAACCTTCATCACACACTTCTTTTCCTCCAACTCCTCAACCTCTTCCACCAGGGGCTTTTTGGACCTTTTACCCTTCTTGGCATCAATACTTTTCCCTTCAGCCAAAGTCTGGCAAATCACCTGCAACTTAGCTTCCACACTGGAGTGAAGCGGCTTGTACTCACCGAAATCTCCGCCAATGTGGGACCCACTATGGCGGAGATGCGGGAAGTTGAGCCGAGCCGTGTCACCCCTCAGCTTGTACGCCGCCTTGTCGTAGGCCAAGGCGGCTTCTTCAGCTGTGTCGAAGGTGCCGAGCCAAAGCCGGGTCCGGTTCTTGGGTAAACGGATCTCAGCGACCCATTTGCCCCAGTGTCGTTGGCGGACGCCCCGGTAGAGCTTGGTGGGCTTTGGAGGTGACCCGGACAGTTTCATGGATACGGGTTTGGGTGCGAGGAAGTGGGCCGTGTTGGCTGGAGGTGGGTAGTGGGCTTGGTAAGGGATTTGGGTCGGGATATTCTGGATCTGGGTCGGGTTGAGGTAGTTTTGGGTTTGGTCTAGGGAGAATGGGTAATTTGAGACCTGGTTGAACATGGTCTCGAATTGGGGAGTAGAAACGTAGGAATTGTAGGAGAAGGAACTTGAGGGAGAAGAAGAGAAGAATTGGTTATCTGAAGTGGAGGGTAGAGAAGAGAAAGAGGAAGAAGTGAGAGTGGAAGGAGAAGAAATGGGTGGGGAAGTAGCACTTTTCATAAAAGGTTCAAGTGCTTCCATTAGTTCACCACCTGCGAAAGGATCTACAACTGGAGTGCTATTCCAAAAATCCATAGCAGCTGCCATTAATTAATTAATTACTAATTACTTTTTCTTAATTAGCTACCTTAAAAAAGAGGGAAGAAGAAGAGAAAGTAGTAGAAAAAGTGACCTGGTTCTTAGAAAAATGAAAGAACAGGTGAGAGAAAAAGGATTTTAGTGAAGAGGTATACAAATAGACAACCTCTGGAAATCCTGTTTTGTGAGGGGCAACAAATAAGCCCTCAAATAAAATGAATTGAAGAAGAAGAAAAATATAAAGATCCTTCTGGAAAACACCTGGGTTTTTTCTCGAAACTTTTTCTGGAAATTCTAAGTTTGCTTTTAGAGCATGAAGATGATGTTAGCAAAAACAAACTCAAGAATCAATCAGTAAACGAAAAAACAGATGATTTGCAGAAAGGGAAGACAGAAGCGGGGTGAATCAGAAAGGGGGATTAAAAGAAAAAATTAACAAGATTTTAAGATTGTTTTAGTGAAGTGTGTGCAAGTGAGATTGAAGAAATGTGAATTATCTCTCGGCCTCACTTTTTTTTCTCTGTGGCTAATTGGACTTCACCTGCTCCTTTTTATAGTGGTGTGGCCACTCACACTAGGTGCGGAATTCCACCTGTGCTGACGTGAGCTGCCGTGAGATTTCTGTGTGTGGCCAATGGAGTGGCGACAACTGGGATGGTACTGACAGGTGTGGGTTTGGACAAGGGGCATGTGTAGCTTGTGAGTTTCGTTTGCCTATATTGTTGACTGTTGGGATGTACGCGTAACCGCGTTCACATGCCCCACTCATCATTCTCACCGGTTACCTGCTAACCATGGTTTGTTTGATTACTGTTTTGATTGTCCTTTTGAATTCTTCACCTACTAAATGACAATGGGTATATCAATCCGGCATCAATCAAGTATAGTAGTGATGATATTGAGATGTGAAATATGAACATATGAGGAATAGATGGTATATTTTTCATTTTAGGTTGGTATCTTTTTAACTTTTAGAAAAGTTAGAAGAAATTGAATTTGATATGTGATTTGTCTAAATTAAAGTTTTGTTCTATTTATAAATAAATTCATTTAATTTATGTATAATAGTTTAGTTATATTTTATATACTACAATTTAGTGCAGTTAAGTTTAGATAATTATAGAGAAAAAAATAAACTTTTAAGTAAACTTTTGAGCCTTCAATACAACGTGATTTTTCACTAATTTATTTTTGTTTCCCTTGAAATTTAAACAATATTGAGCCTTTTATCCCGGGATTCATACATTTCATTTTGAATTCATTGAACAGTTTGCGTCCTATTTCATTTGAGCTTATGTATTATAAATATAAATTTTATAGTTCATATATCCCTTTAAATTGTATACAATGTCTAATATTATTATTTTAAGTAAACTATTAAATAGATCATAAAAGGAGAATATATTGTAAAATATTATTTAATTATTTATTATATGTGGTATTTTATTAAAAAAAATACATTTCAGAAGGTAGTTGAAATGGGAAAATGTAATAGTGGAGCAGGGATTATTACTTTTATCATCAAAGAAGATATCCACAATTTCAGGTTCATTATTTCACATGTCCCACCAAGATGTCACGTTGAAATCTTGAGTAAACAACCACCATAATTTAGTGGAGAAGTTTCAACAGAACGTAAAAGGTTAAAAATTCAGACGTAAGGATTTCGCATCAATAATTCACCTCACCTTCGTCACATTTTTCTTCCTTCAACAAAACCTTATCATCGTTAATATCAAGAACATGAGCTCTCTGCTACAAAAATTAGCTTTCGGCCAAAAATGAACCGTACCTTTAAGGGGTTGTTTATTATACCGTTGGAGCGGCCATCTCCCCACTCAAATAGAACATTTTATAAAAATTACTTAATTTTTATTGAAAAATGTCACTCAAATTCTATCTCAATCAGTCCCTAACTGATAGAATATTAAAAGGCAAATAATAATTTAATTTTAATTGTGCTTTGGGACATAATTAATATGTTACATAAATTAAGATTGTTATATATGAGTAAAAGTAAAGTGACATTTATTTTTTTTTATTTTTAAAATGATAAAGGTGACTCAAATCCTAATTTATTAGTCGGAAGGAAAGTAATTTATAATGAGTTGCGCTTTGTTGTCATTAAAAAGACATGTATAATATTTTAAGTATTATTTTATTTATTTAATATAATTTGAAAGTATAAAATAAAAAAAAAGAGCCGACCGAGTGAAAATTAGTTAATTTGTAAGTGACATGTGTTAAAAGTAGATAATATTATGTCTCAATTTAAAGCACTCCACAAATATCAAGACTAACAAAATAGAATTTGTATTTGCAAGTTTAATACATATACCTCTTTAACGTTTTTATTTATAAAAGGTTCTTGTTTCATTCAGAATAAAAAGAGCATAAGTAATATTTTTAACGAACAATTAAAAAAAAAGTCGAACTTAAAAAACAGTTCTAAGTCACAACTATAAAATTATTCAAATCAATTACAAATATCAAAATTAACACAAAACCATTTGACGGGAGAAAATTCGACCAAACAAAACTGAAAGATGAGATAAGTACTAGTTATCTTTTCCACGCCTTTTTGTTTTTAATAGTTTCATCCAAACTAGATGTGTCAAGTGAGCATCATTAGCATTGGATTATTGCATTAATTAAAAATCAAAGTGGAAAAGCAGGATGAACCTTCTCGATCATTCTTCAACCACTAAATTAACTTAATTATCCAGGGAAGTAATTAAGTGGCTTCCGTCCGTTAATTAATGTTGAGAAGAGATTGGACAAAATCGTTTCCGGCACGATTAGGAATACAAAACAATATCTTCAGCTGGCTCCTAAACAACCATGATGTAATGATTAGGATTTTTAACCACAAATTTTCGATAATTTTAATTAAGTCAAACTAATCTATATCGTGATATCTTATGTAATGCCATTAGCATGAGGATAATGAACAATACTTCTTCTAATAATTTTTCATGGTGATAAACATTGAGGACGTTTGTATCAATGATTAATAACAAATTGAACTTTTTTAAATGTAGGACTATGAGAATGACATTCAAGAAGCCTCTAGAGTCTTTAAAGTAGAACGAATAGCTTTAGATTAAATGTAGAACGTCAAAAGTTAAAGTTATATTTTCTTTCTTTATTATGGATATTTTTGTTATTTATATATTTGGATAGCCGTCACTGTTAATGTTTGCTATTAAGTATTTCTTAATTCATAATTTTGTCAGATTTTAAAATATTATATGAAAATAGAAGTACTCCTCATATCTGTCAATTTTCGGTAATCATGTGGATCAATAAATTTTAATCCGTATATTATTGGTATTCTATCGAATCAATAAGTTTTGACTCAATTATTAATAGTTAATTGAATCAATAAGTTTTGAGTTTATCGTTCTTGTATTTAACCACACACTCTACATCAGTGTTAGACTGAATGATTATCTAGTTTACATAATTTTGTAGTTTAACTTTTTTTTAATATTAATGAATTCTGAATCCGACTTTGATTATCTGGGAATGTGATGTTAGGTTAAACATTGATGGACTTGGCAGTTGGTTGTTGCTAGTCATGAAAGAGTCTTGAGTAATTCTCTAGAAAATAGAAAGGTCTCAAGTATTGTTTGGCTAGACGTAACTTGTGCTAAATGGTATTGGTGGATGAATTTTAAACGTAACATAAAATAGTCACGTAACTCACACAAGTTTTTGCCATTGAGCGAACATCGTAATTTTGTAAGGCAAGCCCTGACAAGTGACAATTGTAAATTCGGCGGACCTTGCGGCTGAGGAAAACACATTATTAGCACCAGGCACGTGGATGTCACGTGCATTTGTGCGTATCTCACGGGTCAAATTTATTTTATTGCCCTTTGGAAAATAATTTTATGATTTTCGGAACCAATATCTTTATCTTGCGGCGCCAATCTCTCCATTAAAGTTGGACTTGGTTGTAAATTGTATTGCTCTCCAAACATGGGTTAACACTCGCATCGCATCAAACAAGATGAGTAGAAGTTTTTAAGACAGTATTGTAGTTAAGTTCCATGAGTAGACTATCATCTAAATTGTTTTACTTGATTATAAGTATTTATATAAAGTTTGAATTACATTGGAGCCTTTAAATTCGAAACTACTCATATAGATAATACGAGAATATCAATTACTAATAATTTTTATTATCTTAAATCTTGATTGTTATTTCATATTATTTTGTTGAACCCTCCCAGCTCCTAGGCCCCCACTCTCCCCTCATCAAAATGACCTAGCTAGTTTTCTAAACGAAAAGGTGTAACACTATTTTACTCACTCAGTAACTATTTAGTTAAAAAAATTAGTTTAAAATGAGGTTAAAACACGTTAAATTAACCTATAAAGTCAGCTTTAACTCGATTCTTTATAACTAAAGTTCTCAATCAATTATAGTGTTTAGGGTAGCAATTATAATCACATATACCTGATTAAAACACCTATTAAATCTGAGTTTTTGGAAAAGAATTTTGATAAATAAAGAAATTCAATATCAAAATCACATCTAGTGTAAGGTTATCACTAGCCAAACAACTCATAACTAAGTACTAACAATTCACACAATTTGCATTATTGGCATCATTGTAATTGCGTGTGAGAAAGATGGGGAAGTATTGTCAACTCTTTCATCATCGCAAATTCAATTATTGGTTCAAGAATAGTTGTATCATTGTATGGTATCGAAGTTAAAAGAGGACCGAATAGACCATGCCATTTTTAATCCTATACCATTATTGACTTATGAGGTCAGGTCATCAAGTGGAGATGTCGATGCATTTTGCAATTCCAGAAGGTCAAAAGTAGCTAGGTTCTGATTCTTCGTCAACTTGCTTTGCTTTTCTGGGATATCAATAGACACCGTTTCGAGAGCGTTGATATTCTCACGAAGAATAAACCGTTACAAATCACCAAAAATCATCACAAAAACTATGAACAAACGTCGTAAATAACCAAAACAGAAAATAGAACACAACACGCTTCGATCGAATGATCTACGTGCACGGGCCATGCTATGATCTTTCACTATGATCAAGATCCAAAATATCAAGTATTACACTGAATCGAATGACTCAACCACACTCTTCTCTATTCGAATCTCTAACTCTCTCAATTTCTTCTTCAACCTCTCTCACCCAGAAACTGAAAGATGATTATGATGATCTCTCTAACTAACAACAGTTACATCAGCTATTTATACAAAAAGATGACAAGATTCAACCTAAATCAACCAATCAGATTGAAGCATGGATGAAGTTAGTTGCCAACCAACTTTCCCTCCTTCTTATAACCTCCCTATTTATCTCCTCCGTTGATCCTCCAGTTTTGATCTCAGCCGTCCAATATAACTTCTTGTTAATTAAGGTATATCTCACAAATCTCCACCTTAGCTTAATCAAGTCTGATAATGCCTCAAGTTCCTAAGGTTAGAACATATCCCTTTTCTCCAGCTCCTTAGGTTAGAACTGGCCCCTTCTTCTCATTCCCATAAGTGATACACACTTAACAAACTTCCGAATTGACACAGCTTTGTAAGATAATCAGAAGTGTTATCATCAGTGTGAATCTTCAGAACCTTGATTGTTCCTCTAGCAATTACATCCCTGGCAAAATGCCACCTTATATCAATATGCTTAGTCATGTCATGAAACATTTGGTGTTTAGTCAGCTGTATTTGCCCCTTGATTATCACAGTAGATTGGAATACAGTCTTGTATCACTCCAAACTCTTCTAGTAACCCTTTCAACCATATAGCTTCCTTCACAGCTTCAGTCATTGCCATGAATTCAACTTCAGTAGTTGATAAAACAACTACACTTTGTTGACTTGATTTGCAGCTCACAACAGTTCCATACATTTTGAATACATAGCCAGTAAGAGACTTCCTGGTGTCAACATTTACTGCAAAATCAGAGTCAACATAACCAACAAGTGGAATATATATTGATGCTTACAGACTTCTTAAATGTCAATTTCATATATGTAGATCCTTGAATATATCTCATTAGATACTTCACTGCTCCTAAATGTGTTTTATCAGCTCCCACCATAAACCTGCTAATCACACTCAATATATGTGCTAGGTCAGGTCTGCAACATACCATTGAGTACATTAAACACCCTACTGCACTTGTATAAGGCACGGTACTCATGTGTCTAACTTCACTCTCATTAACAACACATTGACTCAGGGAAAGCTTTACACCAGGTTGTATTCGTACTGATAGACTTTTGGATTTATGCATATTGTACCTGATGAGTACCTTCTTGATATAATCACTCTGAGAGAGAATTAGGCTATCTTCAGTAATATTCCTCTCAATATCTTCAGTAATATTCCTAGTTGCTTAATATGACCTTACAATCAATTGGGTAAGTCATCAAATGGATTGCAAGTTGATTTTGAAGTAGACTAAGCTCAAATCTTGATCAATTCACGTATGCATTATGTCCTGTTTTTGTAAAATACGAAATAAATAGTTTCATTCGTTTGATTATGTTTCTAAATTTACTAGACATACAAAACATGACTATTCATCTATGAGATTTGGAATTAGGTTAAAAACATGTTTTATAAATTAATTAAAATTCACAAAAGATCGAATATTTATATTTATGCAGAACAAAGTACTGTTAATAAAACTCAATTACTCTTTTATAACATAATAAAATTTGCCTTAAGCTCTTTAAAATGGTAGTTAAATGAGATGTAGACATTTTCCAACAAAAATCATGATTTTTGGATTAGGATAAAATAGTTTATGAATAATTTATCATTATTGCTCACTACATGAGCAGTTTAGGTAAATATTTCATAAGTGAAATTATATAAATGTGATTTAGATTAAAAAGCATGTTTTGAGTAGGAGACATGATAATACAATATAAAAATATACAAGCCAGAATTAAGAAGGTTTGACTACTGATATGTATTTTACCATAAAGGACTATCAAACTGCCATAATCTGAATTTTATAATTCGGACTTAAATTTTAAGTTCATTATGAAGATGATGCCATGCACTTATTTAAACATGTATAAATGACCTAAAATAAGTAATAAAGCTTTTTGGAATTGATTTGACCCTAGGGGTTCACCTCCCTTAGTTGTAAAGTGAAATTGTACGAGGAGATGATTTCGATTGTCGCACCTCTAACAAACATTTTCAATAATTATATATGTCGTTAAAACATCTAAAACATCATGAAGGGAAATAAACTATAAAGACGAAAATACATATAAAAAATAATAAATGAGGGTGACAACCTCTGTAAAAAGAGATCCAGACGAGGGTGACAACCTCGCATAAAAAGAGATTCAGACGAATGTGACAACCTCGCGTAAAAAGAGATTCAGACGCGGATGGCAACCTCGCGTAAAAAGAGTCCATAAATTGAATTAGGGCAGCCGCTAAGTGCCATGCGGAGCAAAGTGCTACATCGCGTATTTGCGCTGGGAGCCACCACTCGAGTCCATAGGGGCCACCTCTAGAGGACTGGCCCTTAAAAGTGCAATAACTAAATATATTTTGTTGGAAAATAACTCCTGATCGGGATGTTAAATCAAAGGAATAACATGAATTACTATGAAAGAATTGATAACGATATACGTTTTTAAAGATACTTGATTTGAATTAGGGCAGTCGCTAAGTGTCATGTGGAGCGAAGTGCTACATTGTGTATTTGCGGTGGGAGCCACCTCTCAAGTCCGTAGGGACCACCTCTAGAGGATTGACCCTTAACGTGTGCAATAATTGAATATATATTGTTAGAAAAACTCCCCGTTCAGGATGTTACATCAAAGAAAGAACAAATATTACTACAAAAGAATCGATAATGATAAATGAGTTTGATAATGCAAAATGTGCATTAAGGTTTTAGGTCGATTCTAACAAATCTTACCCAATTGATCTCTTCAAACACGTTTTCTACATATCTGTCACTTTTAAACAAACAAATCAAACTTTTCTTAAATAAGACCCCACCATGTTACCATTGAGCTCGTTTAGCTCACCCCATTTTCCTAAAATATTTCAGACGAACTGGGTTCTGGTGGAATTGGTTGTGTGCCATCGAGTGAGGATTAATGAATGCAAGAAGAAGCTTCCGCTGACGAATCATGAAGTTTACGCTTCCCGATTATTGGAATAGTTGTTAGATAAGTATTTTCGAAAAGTGTATTCTTTTATGCAACGAGATGTTTTGTATGCTAAATTCTCGAAAAATTGTAATTTGATATTAATTCTAATGTATATTATTAGTTGCATCATTACTTATAAGCATCGTATCCCCTCCTCCAATTCTCCATGAAGAAATACAATTTTAACATCTAGTTGGTGTAAAAGTAACCCATGTTGTACTACCAGTGATAGCAGTAGTCTGATTGAGGTGTGTTTGACTACATGTGAAGATCTCATTGTAGTCTATGCCTTCTCTCTGAGTAAACTCCTTAGCCACTAATCTGGCTTTATACCTGATTTGTTCCCCATTTTCTACCTCAATCTTCTTCTTGAAGATCCACTTGTATCCCACCAGCTTCTGACCTTTAGGTATGTTTACAATATCTCAGGTATGGTTCTTGTTTAGTGAATTTAACTCTTCAGTGATGGCTATCATCCACTTCTCTTTCTATGAACAAGTTGTAGCTTCAATGTAGGTGCTTGGTTCTTGAGACATGACTTCTTATGCAGTTACCAGTGCATATGCCACCATGTAAGATCTAGCTACCCTTCCAAAACCATACATATCAGGTGCTTCATGTGTTCTTCTAGCTCTATCTCTAGCCAGCTGAAAATCATTTGCATTGATACCAGAACTCTATGTAGGTGCCACATGTACATCACTATTTTCATTGTGACTTTGATTCGTGATATACTCATCTACCATCTGAGTATCACTTACTGCACTTGTAGTTGCAGACTCCACCTCAAAACCAACTTCATCGGTTGTTGGTTTAGATGAGTTATTATCACTGTGAGTTGATTTTAGTGGAATTATAAGCTCATTGAAGGTGACATTTCAACTCACGGACCATCTCCTTTCACCAGGTTCTATACACCATAGTTTGTATCCTTTCACTCCTTTTGGATATCCCAAGAAAATGCACTTTACAGATTTAGTTTCAAGATTGTCTCCCTTCACATGTGTCATAGCCAGACATCCAAACACCTGTTGTTGAGATAGGCCTGGAGTTCTCCCTCACCATATCTTCTCTGGTATTTTAAAATGTAGTGGTGCAGATGGACTCCGGCTGATCAAGTAACTTGTTGTAGCAACTACTTCACCCCATAGTGCTTTTGACACACCTGAGCTTAATATCATGCATCTTATTCTCTCCAGTAGTGTTCTGTTCATTCTCTTAGCTACTCCATTTTGTTGTGGAGTTCTAGGTATTGTCTTGTGTCTGATAATACCCTTGTTTGCACAGAACTCATTGAACTCAGAGGATAGGAACTTTAAACCATTATCTGTTCTCAGGTACTTCACAGTGTTTCCTGATTGATTTTCATTCTCATTGATCCAATATTTGAATTTTGTAAGGCTTCATCCTTAGACTTTAATATGTAGACCCATACTTTCTTTGAGAAATCATCAATTATGGATATGAAGTATCTTCCTCCACCAATGGTTGTAGCTCTTGAAGGACCCCATAAATCAGAGTGTATGTAGTCCAGAGCTGCTTTAGTATTGTGTTGACCAGTTCCCATACTGGACTTGTGTGCTTATCCCATGATGCATATTTCACAGAAGGCCAGATTTGATATGGTGTCATTCCCCAGCAGACCTTGTTTAGCAAGTTCCTTTAGGCACTTTTCACTGAGGTGAGCCATTCTGCTATGCCATATCATTGAGTTGTCAGTGGCAACTACTGCAGTTTCACATGTTACATAGCCTAGTGAGTCAAACTTTTCCAGTGATATAAGATTCCTCTTCATGGTGGGTATTTATCTAACATCTCTTAGTACTCTAATCACATCATCAAACATATAAGACAATCCTTCTTCAAGTGTCCTTGCTTGTGACAGTGGTAACATTTGCATTTCTCCACATTTTCATTAGCATTCCATCTAGCTTCAGGTGCATTTATGTATTCCTTCTTCTTTTCAGCTCTTGCTTTCCACCTTGATTGTTTTTTCTGCTGGTACTTCACATTCCGGCTTTCACCATTGTTTGATCCCTTTGATGCATTCACCATTTCCTACTCTCTTGATCTCAGGGTTGATTCTATCACATCCATAGTGAGAAGAGACGTTCTACCATATATCGGTGCATCCTTAAATGGTCTCAATGAACTTGGTAGAGCATTCAGTAACATAATGGCTTTGTCTTCCCTCCTTCTTATAACCTCCTTTTTTATCTCCTCCGTTAATTCTCCAGTTTTGATCTTAACCGTCCAATATAACTTCTTGTTAATTAAGCTATATTTCACACAGAGCAGGTGAATCATATCCATAGCAACGTTTTGTTTGTACAAATACTATATGCAATTAAAATTGCATTACCTCCGCCACACAATCTTGGTATATATATGCCCTGCAAAGTTTAAAATGAGTCTGACCGAGGTGGCACTCTGACTTTGGTTCATGAATTCATGATCGCGATCACAGATCGCCCTTGATTGTGTGACCTTAATTAGACTATCTCCAGACTTTAATTCACCAAGCTGATGGAGATGAACTCTAGCTAGCAAAGTTTCACTAGGAATGATAACAATCCGCGTGTTAGATGCCTCACCCTTTGAGACATAGTATGCATATATTAATTGATTTTTCTTTTAATCCCCTCTTCTTCTTTTTTTTACTAGAAATGGTGAAGTTGGTAGTGATGTGTTTAATTTGCCAATTTGACCAAGATTTAATGATCATTACTCTATTTATTATAATTGGGCCCTCCGTGCATCTGCCATGTGCAACGTTCAATTCTGGTTTAATTCAGGCGCGTCCGGCTTAAGGAGGAATTAATACGGTGAACTTGAGTGAACTAGTAGGATGACCACTTTTATGGTGCCATAGAAAAATTGTGACTTTTAACTTAAAAATTATCATAATTATAAAACGAAATTCAATTGATGAAATATTTCACCTTCCATTATTAATGGAAGGTTTAAGTTATCATTATCATTTTTACAAAAATTAAAAATTCATTATGAGTTAACCGGTAATAATCATACCAGTTTTCAATGTCCTGTTTGGGGCATCCAAATTAATACAACCTCTCTAACATAAAACCTTTTTAAGTATTACATTTGTTTAGTTAAGAAAAGCTCAAAACCCGAATTCTACTGTCTCTTCACAACGTAACGTTCGGTTTGAAGCAGTTTGGCTAATTAAACCAATAAATAATATCACGTGAAACCATTAACAAATAACAATAGCAGAGTACTGTCCCGAATAGTTTAATTAGTTGGAGATCGATTGGTTTCTGGAGATTAATTGCACATGATATATAGATGGCACGGTACAAACATATAGTACGTATACCCCTACTTAATTATGTTAATTATGTTACCAATGGCCACTTTGAAATGTGCAAACAATATAATATCTTCTTACATCCAAAATATATCAAATTTAAGTATTCTTTGCTTGTGTGTGAACCCATTTCTGCACTACATAATGTATTGCACGAATTTTTAAGCTAAGTCAGTGAACTGAATGTAGTCAATGTACCAAGCAATTGATGAAAATATAATCCCCCGTGGCCCCGTTTACCACCCAAAATTTTCATGTCTTCAATGGAATAATACATCTCTCACAATTCCATTTCATATTGTTGTTCGAACTCCACGCAACCCGCCAGATTTTAACTATTCTAATTTCTAATAATTAGCTAAGTCAATGAGCTGATGTACTTGCAATCGATGAATATTGGGGCATATGACTCCCATGTTATTGCATCACTTAGCTTAATCATTCCAATTCCGTATTAACATATATAAACAAAAAGAATGATTAAAGATGTAAAATATAAACTTAACTAGAGATTTTAACTGTGTTTAATGGATACCGTATGGGAAGCTGACGTGTCAAGCCACATATTGTGGCTCCTCCAACTCGTGCCTGATGCCGCGTCATCCAAGACCGCACCATCCAGCGGTGGCATAAGCTAATGAGTTGCTGTCACGTGTCTCGCCCTTTTGTTTTATATATGTTTTTTAATTTTTTATATTTTATTCAATTTAAAATTCAAATAACTCGAAAAATAAAAATACAAAAATTAAATAAAAATTACCAACGAGTTCGTCTCTTCGAGATCTACAAATAGAGACCAATCTTGACTATTTTTAGACCATTCCATATCGAACTCATTTTTCTCTCTTAATTAAATTTAAAATTGTAAAACAACCTTTAAAAATACAATTAATTAATTTCGACTTCTAAATACTATTATAATATGTTTTTTTTTAAATGTTTTTTTTTCTTTTTTGAATTTCGACGAAATTTTGAACCTTAATAAATTATAAAATGACTTAAAAATTAAAATGCAATTTTCTTCATTTGAACCTCGAAACACTCTTATAATATAATTAATATGTAAATAAAAAAATTAAAAAAATTATTGCGTGACGACGACGCATCATCACTGCAGAAAAAACACACGACAGCACGTCATCGTGTCACGGCGGCGTGTCATGGCTTGTCATCATCGAATTTGTCTAAGCCATGTGATGGAGGCTTTCATTAAATCATTTAATGGTGAGCATTGCATAAATAAAAAGGAGCTAATATGACTTTCATAGGTAAAAGAGTAAGTATAGTAAAAGACAAGACTTTCTTATATAATAAGAAAATTTAGTCTAAGATAAAAACCGTAAAGGACTAGATGATCGGTTTTTTAATAAATCGAATCAAACCGGTTGCCTATTTTAAATTATATATAATATTTTTTAAACAATATAATAAGTTCCAGTTTTGTTTAGCACTTTTAAAAAAACGTAAACAACTTTCAGACATCGTGTTCCTGTTTTCCTTGGCTCATCTCCTATTCTGAATCACGCTCCCCAACATCGATTGTCGCAGCACATCTCTCCCGACTGTATCCAAGCGCCACCGGCCAGAACGGTGCCACCTAATCTCCAAACGATGCGTCGATTTTCCAATTAATTAACAATACCGGTTACTTTACACAGTCAATTACTCGTTCTTTTCCAATTCACCTCCACCTTTTTCCAAATTGCAACTTATTTGTTGTACTAACTTCGGCGTCTACTTTATGTTCAGTTATTCGAATTGTTGGGCAATTGTGTTTCTTTAAATTAATTTGCTTCTTATGTGATTTTTATCTTCTTAATGCCGCTTGTTTCTTGTTGCAATTGTGCTTGTATTGCCTGGCCTATTAAGAGTTCGATGAATGCCTAACTTCTATATTGAGATGTTGTGTGAATTTTCGGAAAACAACTTTCACATCTCGCGTTGTTTTTCTTCTTCTTCTTGTATTCCTCTTCCCCACCGCTCGCTCCTATGCAGCTAGGGGTGGGAATGGTTGGTTAAAAACCATAACCATAACCACTATTCTAATTTAGGTTATAACTATAACCATAATCAATTAATAATAACCATAACCATGACCATAATCGAAAAATTTTCTCACCGGTTATGGTTAGGTCGTATAACCGGAAATAACCATAAGTTTAGGTTATTAATCGGTTTTTTTGAAAATTCTTTCTTACTCGAGGTGAAAAATTGCAAAAATTAATTTTTTTCACAAAAAAAAATTATTTTCGCAAAAAAAAAAAATTTCGCAAAAGAAAAAATAATTCGCAAACATTTTTTTAACGGTTTTAAACCGTAAACGTAACAAAAAACCGAACCTATTATGGTTGTAACCGGTCGGTTGTTAAACGGTTACGGATAATAACCGTTTAGGAAAAGTAAATGGTTATTAGTTTGTTATGGTTATGATTTTTAACCAACCATTTCCACCCCTATGTGCAACAATCGATGCCACCAATCGGCGTGAACAAACGTTTCTATCTTCAGTTCAACCCAAGCGATGCACCACTCCATATTAATTTACCAGATAGTGTTCTACCACAAATGAAGCCAACCACAAAACTTGCACAGATTCGCAGATACTCATGGCACCTTTGCATCAGCAGTTATACGCTCAGTTTACGCAAACTTAGTGTCTGATGTCAATTTGATGAATATGTTTGTGTCAAATTTTAATACCTTTCATGTCTCCTCCCAATCAATTCTCCCTTGAACACTCAGTTTCCACTTGGTTTTATACAGTTATAGTCTT
>JAYMSP010002160.1:0-25903 GCA_036897095.1 Plantago elongata
CCTTAGGCCTACATTTTCTCCACATTTTGTATCTCCTAGGACCAAAGTTATACTCTTCATTCAGCTTTTGAGTGTGAAGGGGCACATATTCTACATCTATACCAACACTAGCACCACCATTCATTTTAGTTGCAGACCTATCTATAGCTCGAGGCTTAACATGTTGAATTGTCAAATGTAACTCAACCTCTTCATTAATCATGTTAAGTTCAAACATATTCTTAACATGCTCACTTATAATCTCAATTTGATCACAAGTATTCTCAATATCAACCATTAAACTAAAAAACAGAGAACCTTCACATGGCAAATAACTTAACACAACATCATCAACATCTTTCAGTAGTTTAGTGTATGTGTACCTTGAAGAGTCAATGTTTGCAATCATATGTTCATCCTTGCCGAAATGAATCCGAATAATGAACAATGGCCCCCTCCCCATTATCACTGAAACATGCCAAATAAACCAAAACAAGAAGATGAGATTACTAGAAGCTCCAGTTTCAGAAAACCCTAGCTTTATACTAAAGCCGATTGTTAACATGAGACACATAATTACGGCTTACAATACATATAAGAACATGATGAACATGTCGATTTCAAAACGACAACAAAAAAATTTGAATTTTGAATATCATCATACCTTACTATCGTGTTCGATTCTTCACGCAAGTAACCAACAACGATCAATTGCAGCTTCGATTGTCAAATAATGGCCGGTATCTGGTGTGAATTTTGCTTCCTCAGTGGTTGATTCTTCATTAATGGCGGAGTAGTTGGAAGAAGAAGACGGAGGACGTTTTGGCGGGTGGTGGGGAAAATTTTGGTACTGTAATTCTCCCAACCGAGTAAAAGTGAAAACAATTGGCTAAGGCCATGTTTGGATTGCCATACAAATTAATAGTGAATTAAGCTGGTCAACACAAAAATGGATTTATGGACCTGGATGTAATCGTTGATCTGGGTGGTAGCCATCTGCAACATAGGCATCTAACATGGGGTATATGTAATTTTCCCAAATTTCTAATTGTGGTACAATCCCGACTATGTAATTTATCATTTATTACTAAGTCTCATAAAAGTCTTACTACATTTTGAGAATTCAGAAGGACTCCATAGTGTTTAAAACATACTTCTCCCATTTCGAATTGAATGTCCCGCTGGGCCAAATACAAGTTTTTATGCATATACTTGAGTAATGTATGTTTATTGAAACTGAAAGAGTAAAGATAAAGGTTGTTGCCTCATATGCATGTTTCAATGTAACTATTAGATTTCTTATGATTATAATATTGGGTGTTGGAGTAAAAACATTACCAAATATGAAAATGGGACAAGCTCAAAATAAAATACGGGATATTCAATTTGGGACGAAGAGAGTATTATCTAGTTTTTATATAAATACTATGAGTTTTAGCTTTTAACACATGTCCTGGGTTTTTACCAATATTTGTCTAGTTTTTAATGTTATATCTCTATGTTTTGCATTTGTGTTGAACTGTCTAATGTTTAATATGTATTGTTTAGTTTTTACAACATATTGTCTAATTTTGTAAATGATCTTGTTTAGTTTTATTACTTGTACATAAATTTCATCCAGTGTAACATAATTGTCTATATTGTCTAGTTTTTACATTATATTGTCTAGTTAAAAAGAGTTCTCTAGTTTTTACATGATTATTAAATTCACACTATTGTTTAGTTTTTACATTATATTGTCTAGTTTTTACTTAACCCGTTTATAATGAATTCGGGTCAAGAGATTCGTGGAAAATCATCAAAAGTCTAGTTGAGGAAAAATATATAATTGTTTAGTTTTATCATTTGGAGGGGATTTTCGGAACTCTCATATATGTAGGTCTCTCACAAGATGAACGATTCATTTATTAATGTTAATGATTGATAATTCCGCACCTAATATTGTAGACGCTCAGAAATCTATAATCAAATTAGGGTTAGAAATTTTGGGGCATTAACAAGTTGCAAGCAACAATAGCAAACAGAGACGTGAGGTACCAAGGTGACACCGGGTGTGGTGCTGACCGTATGGACTCCGACGCTCAAGTTAGTGAATGATAGTCAATGAAAGAGAATGAGAGAGGTAGAAGAGGGATGAGGGCGAGTGTCGACTTATCATGTTGAGTGGATCGGTTCGGCAGTGAATAGACGAGCACATGTGAGATGGCTAGTTGTCTGACGGTGGTTAGAGACCGTCGAAGATGATGGAAGGTGAAGGTCGATGGTGATGATGGTTGAGGGTCGACATGGATAATGGTTGAGAGTCGACGGGGATGATGTCGTAGATGAAGGTCGTTCAGGGAGAAGGTTGATCAGAGCGCTTTAATGTGATGGAGGTGTTCAATAGCTTGCTAGGGTTTGTTTAGTGACTATTCGATGATCTTAACCTCCTTCATTTCCTCCTATATAGAGATCCTTCCCTACAAACGTTAGAGTCTCTCATACCCACTTCTTCACTATTACCGATGAAGCGGTTGGAGTCAGTTAGATGGAGTTGGACTCCTTCTCAATCGGTCAGAAGGCAACTCTTTAGTGGAGTTTGTTAGGTGAACTGGTCTCACCATCCATCTCGAGTGTCACCTAGTTCAATCAGCCTAGTAAAAGTGCTGGCTTGTGGACTCGGTTGAGGGACCTTGTGGACTAGCAATCGTCAACTAGCTAGATGGTTGGCAAGGTCACTTGAACTAGGTAGGTTATCTGGGACCAGATAAATGGTCTTCAGAGTGTTTTTTAGATAGGTGAATCCACTAGTTTATTTAGCTCATCGATAAGTCAGATGGCTGAAGAGGAGTATTGAGCTAGGTAGCTCCTTCCATTCGCTTGGTTCGGTTAGCCCTTGGACCTTTGACACTCAACTTCGACTTGATCGCTAAATTGAGCTAGCCTCGTTAATGGATTGCAGACCTCTAAACGGGTCATAAACGAGGCCTTGTCATGTAGTGTTTCGACTAATTCTAGACTAGACCAAGATACGAATTTTTGTCAATACAATTTTTCCCCCACTCTTTGAGTCGAGTGTCTCGAGTTGGGGAGTAGATAATGAGTACCATTCGAATCGTGTCGTAGTCACAGTGTTACTGGAGCTATAGAGTGGTTGTAGAGATGCTATATGTTGATGTGGAATCACAACATAGACTGGAGTCCTAGTCGGATATGATTATGTGTTTCAGAGTTTAGTTCATGTTACTAGAATCTTGACAATCACAGTATAGACTGGAGATGTAATTTTCTAGTTTGCCTAGAACTACATTGGCTTTAGGACCTTGATTGCTGAGTATTTGTACTTTGAGGCCTTCCTCACATACAATTATGTACTTATTCGTGGGTTTATTGGACATTAACTACGAAAAAAAACGTAATTAGAAACAAATTGTGACAAGAAGTTCAACTTTTGCATATTACAATATAATATGGAACAACAGTGACGAGTAAGAAAAATTAAAAGTTTGAAAAGGTGAAGCAAACATAAATAAGTAAGCTAATAGAAGTAAAGCGCCAAAACATTTAAATTATAGATATTAATTAAGGATTGTTCGAACTCTTTTTTTTTTTTTTGCCAAGTGGTAACGTAAAAGCAAAAATTTATTCCACTAAACCAAGTTAGATAATACAATTATATGAGATCATGTAAATAAATATGAACATACTTACGTTTATACAAAGACAATAGCAAGTTGAACTATTACATATTTGAATTTAAAGTATTGAACAAAAAATACAAACAAGAAAAAGGATGCAAAAACTCAATTCTAGGTGTTTGATGCCTTTGAAACAATGATGAATTCAAAATAAAAAGCATATTAGGAGTAGGGAAAAAAACTCCGCCTTCAACAAAAATAAAAATAAGAAAAATCAAGCATGAAAGTAAGAAAAGTTATTTCGAAGATGCACAAAGAATGTTCAACCGGCAACTCAACAAACTTCTCACTCAATTCCCCCAAAAATTCGATGACCCTATTTTGGCTAAGCCTAAGAAAAAAACTTAGGCTCTGATACAATTTGTAACGCCCCGATTTTGGAGTTTTTGAAAGCATTGAAATTTAGTCGGGACGTTGGGCGAAATTAGAGCCGTAATGTTTGGTGAAATATGTCAAGTTACAATTAACCTTTCGTGTGGCAATTTTTGGGAACAAAATTATACATTTCTCAGTGAACAAACAACTTTATTTTCAATGTTCTTGTGCTTTAAAAGATACACAAAATAGCAGAATATTACATGAGTTTTTGAAATACACAAAAAGCCGTTTTCTTTTTCATTTCACAAAAATCCCAAATCCCCAAACACTTTCTTCGTTCGCTAAGTTTATCGGTTGTTCATTCTTCGCCGCCATCTCACCTACAAGGATGGGAATAGAAACAAGTGTTAGAAAAACCTCAATGAGTGTTCATGATTTTCGTGTGAGACTTTCATTAAAACCATAACATTAAAAATCATGAACATAAAATTCAATATACTTTTAACAATGTGTACTTTTCAGAAAAATATTATTTCATGCCACCCCTTTTAACTCCACAATAAAACATGCCTTATGTGTTCTTGAGAGCCGATCAAACTATCCAGTCAGGACCTTGCCATGATACAGGGGTGGAATTCTACGATTCAACTAAATCAGTGTTGGCTTATATCACTCGATTTAAAGGGAATGGGCAAAGGAAACCAACAAGTACCTCGCGAGACACAACTGATCAAACTACAAGCCAATTAACCTAAACCAAACGTACATACCTTTCTTGAGCTGTCAATCAAAATAAAATACCAATCAAACAAAAAGTAAATATCTTTCAAAATCAGCGGAAGCATGCAAAAACATTTTCGTGATTTATTTTTTCTGCAATAGAATGTGCATTTTGGAAACCATCCAATACTTATATATAATTTTGAAAACTTATTAAAACACCTTCACTCACACTTTGATCGTAACGATCCGACCACTAATGGGTCGAGACCCTGCTCGTTGGACCGATAAGGTTACGCATGACCGTCCCACCACTAGGTATGATATTGTCCGCTTTGGGCCAGAGGCCGCACGAATTTATTTTTGGGTTTCTCCAAAAGGCCTCATACCACAGGAGAGTGGTGGTCTACATATATACACTTCATCCTTTTCACTCTCAAGCGATCTGGGATGTTAGGTATTACAATCAACCCCCCTTAAATTCTCAACGTCTTTGTCCAGCTTTCTTGAGGGTCACTGTCTATCTCGGAACCAACCATCCGTGCAAGACTCTAGAGGTGGCCCCTACGGGCTCAAGATGTGGCTCCCACCGCCCATACATCATAGCATTTTGCCCCGCATGTCACTTAGTTCCCGCAATTCCGGATAGTCCTACTCTAATACCATTTGTAACGACCCGACCACTAATGGACCGAGAGTTGACCCGTTGGACTGGCAAGGCGTTACACATGTCTGTCTCACCACTCGGAATGATATTGTCCACTTTGGGTCGGAGCCCTCACGGATTTTGTTTTGGGTTTTCTCAAAAGGCCTCAAGTCATAGGGTATTACAATCAATTCCCTTTCCCTTTAAATTTTCGACGTCTTCGTCGAGCTTTCTTGGGGGTCACTGTCTATCCCGGGACCAACCATCCGTGCATGACTCTAGAGGTGGCCCTTTCGGGCTCAAGAGGTGGCGTCCACCGCCATACAGTGTAGCACTTTGCCCTGCATGACACTTAGTTCCCGCAATTCTGGATAGTCACGCTTTGATACCACTTATAAAGACCCGGTCACTAATGGGTCGAGACCTGACCTTTTGGGCCGGCAAGGTTGCGCATAACTGTCCCACCACTCGGTATGATATTGTTTGCTTTGGACCGGAGTCCGCACGGACTTGTTTTTGGGTTTTCCCAAAATTCCTCATACCATATGATAGTGGTGGTTTACATATATACAATTCATCCCTTTCATTCTCAAGCGATGTGGGATGTTGAGTATAACATTTATGGTTGGGAAGAGCAAGAACTATGAAAGTACTTGGAAGAAGAACTTGCTACTAACGTGAAAGAAAAAGACAATAAAACTTGAAGATTTATTTGGAGTAGAATATTTTTTGGAAGTAAAAGTGGTAGCAAGAAGAGGGTATTTATATGGTGGAATGAGTGAAGATGAAAGGGCACTAGATATAAATTAAATTACACTTAAAACTCACATAAAACCAACAATAAAAGTATCAAAATAAAAGAGGCCAATCAATTCCTTTTCCAAACATTTAAATACAATAACTACTCATAAAATTATCAGATTTTACTAGGGAAAAAGTTCAAAAACGTTTTTGGTATCACAAAGGTCATTTGTACAAAAACACAAAACGTGACACACAACAATGCTAACACTTAGAGCAATTAAGTTCAACTCAAAATTAGACATGCACATGTAACAATTAAACTTAAATATTGAACAAGCATATTCATATTTAACTTACAAGAAAACATGCATAAGTAACATAAAAGATAAACAGACAGAATAATAGAACGTTGATCGAAACTTATCTGAAATGTAGTATGAAATATTTGACATTATAAGTGACCTATGTAGACATGAAAAGTAAATAAAATATTTTAATTGTTCACTAAATGAAATTTCATGTTTTTAAACTTTTGTATTTTGAAGTATATGAATATGAAATAAAAGTTTAGTTTTTAAACATTAAGATAGCCATACATACATAACACATGCATGTACAATACATAATTCAAAAGTTACTCTTCATATTATACATTAATCAAAGCAACAAATAATTATCATTTATTGAATAATAAAATAAAATAAAAGCTCTTTATAAATACATATATTAAAATAACAAATATAACAAAAAGACTCTTACACTTCCTCTAGCGAAACTACTATTAATGTATTATATAATGAGCTCACATAAACACAAAATTCAAGTTACTCTTTAAAATCTCAAATAAAGCCACACAAATAATATGCATTCAAGTAAAAGACTCTTCACATGTTTTCAATAAAGATACTCACATAAAGACTTTTATAAAGACAAACAATTATGAAGATATTATTCAAAATTCTAAGTAATAAAGATAAATTTAAGAGAGGTCTCCCAATTATTTTTGAATAATTATACCACCAAAAGAAAGCATAAGAAATCACATTTTTAAGTAGGAAAACATTTCACGAAATATTTATCTTTTAATACATTTAATTGAACAAAAATAAATAACTACACCTATAACACATTAACAAGTTGCATATACTTTTAAAACAAATAATACATTTTCAAAACCAACTTCACCATCAAACAAAAATAATATTAATATACTTCGATACAAATAGAGTGATAATTTCAAATTATGCAAGAACAAAAAGTACCAAGGTACGCCAAAATCTGGGGTGTCATACTTTTCGTCTCCATTTTTCGATAGTGTCTGTTTTATCAAAGTCCGCACTTTTGTGCGTGTTGGTTTGGTATACGCATCTATCAACCCTCATGACCCAGTGGCCAATATTGGATAGTATTTGAACATGCCCAACACGACAACGGTGATGACTAGCACCACATATACACTCAGAGACAATTCATGCAATCTTGGAAAGAGCAATTATATCACAAGTATATCATCTTTGCAATGGAACATTTGCACGTTGGCTCGTTGTGATGGATGAATCATCCACTTTCTTTTGGAAGCCTCCTCCCCAAACGTGTTCTAGCACTTTGAGTGAATATTCAATGAATTTCATGTGGTTCGTCATCCCCAATCCAATCAAGTGCACATGAGTATGATGAGGCGCAAACAAGAGAGTTTGCTCTTCTCGAGTTTAAGCTCACAATTGCCAGTACAATATTTTTTCATCAGCTGAGGCTCCTCACGGCTTTTTGGATCACACCGTTAAACATACTTTCTATTTACAACAGAAACGGGCCTTGCCAATTTAAGCATGCAAGCTACTAATAGACAAATGCACAACCTTGTCTTAGGGAGATAGACTAGACACAACAACAAGTTAACTAACAAGAAATAAAATGAAATTTTAGAATTTTTTTTTGTATAACACTTAATCGAAAAAATACAATAAGCATGCAAAAGCTTTAAAATAAAAAATACAATAAATACAAAAGCATTTTAACATAAAAGTACATGAGCGATAATAAACAAATGTGAAGGCAACAACACAAAAGCGAAGGCATGTAGCAGGAACCAGGTAGTACAAAAAAGACCCCCTCCCTATATTTAGGCTAGAGATGGTCCCCAACGACTAGTCTATACAAATATGGAGTGAAAAGGTACTACCGCATCGGCAATTTCGAGGAGAAGATGAGTGAGTAGATGACTCATGCTCTTCTTCGTCTTCCTTTGGTTCTTCTTCATCTTCCTCGGGCACTTTTTCTTCTTCCTCGGGCTCTTCTTCACTATCCGTATCATATGGTGAATATCTGCACTTGCAACCTATTCCACTTGTTGAGCCCTCTGAATATTCGACTTCCTCCTTCTTTAGGATAGGTCTTATGTTGTCTTCCCTTTCTAGCTGCATGTGGTGGAGTTCGGCTCCGGTAATCAAAGATCAAGGTGGTCTAGCCTCATAAACTTGGATTTCGGCCTCCTTGCATAAGGAAGTAATGAGGAAAGGGTAGACCATCCTTCTGCTCTTTGGATTGTCTCTTGTATGTTCAAACTGTAACATCATAAACCTTCCCATGTCAACCGAATTTTCATCCCTAATGTCGCGAACCATCGGAGTAATAACACTCTTGAAAAAGGTGGCATCGCCTTTCTGACCAATTGAGAAGGTAATCCAATCCCATAGGGTATCATAGCGTTCTTTGGGAATGGGGAAACTAGAAAGTGGATTCTTGGGAAAACCATAGAATTTATTGATAATGGTAGCGGAAATTGCAACATAGATGCCACGAACAGGCACCCAAGTCATGCCGTCCTTATCATAAACCCTTTCATTGTAATTTGCATAGAACTCCACAACAAGCTCTCGATCATAACCATCCGAATTTGTTGCAAGTTTAAGCCACCTTCTTTCTCGAAGCATGTATTCCAAAATATATATGTACTCCCCATAGTTGAATTCAACGCCAATCCCATCAAGTCGGGTCAAATCAAGTCCTTTATCAAGGAGCTATGTTCCTATAAGCACATTCCTCTCTATATTGGAGGCATTCGAGGGTAGCATAGTACTCGGTAAAAGGTTTGGTATGACTCTTTAGGCCTCTTACTACTTGTTTAGGCATGCTTGCAAAAACTTTTGGTGAGAATAGTGTAGTAATGAGAAGTTGGGGAGAGAGAGAGAGAGAGAGAGAGAGATAGAGAGAGAGAGAGAGAGAAGATGTGAGAAAAAGAGTGGGAGTGATGCATGAATAAATAGAAGAAGAAAGTAAAGAAACAAGGAAAGTAGAGGTTGAATGCGAGAAGGAATGCATAATTAAGGAAAAGAGAAGAAATTAGAGAGGAATTAGAGTGAGGAAGAAAGGAAATAGAATTATGGAGTAAGGGATTTTTTTTGAATGGAAGAGGGAAATAAATAAAAAGAAGATAAATCGAAGAAATGAAATTGTGACATAGAGTTTGGAAAAAAAACACACCGCGACGCCGTCAGTACTGACCGTGTCAAATGCCATCACCGCGTCGCGGTGATGTGATGACTCACCGCGTCGCGGTATGTCCCCCGTGACGCGGTGGTCGCTAATGAAAAGTATTTTTGTTATTTTTAGGATTTCAGAATAAATTGAAATTAAGACATTTTTTGGTATAAATATTTAAAAATAAAGACATATTTTTGGCATATGAATAAGGAAATGAAAACGTGTATGCAATGAACATATGAAGGGAAAGATGTATGCATACAATTTATTCTAGAAAGCGTGTAGAACCTCGGGCTAGCTCCCTAGCAGTGCTTGTTTTAAGTCTCGAGCTTGACTTTTTCATCCTACTTGGTTCGGATGTTTGGTGCAGGTTTGTCTGGACTTCTTCGTTGTTTTCTATGCGAATATACATAGAGGTGGCCTAAGCATCCGGCATAATATTCCTTTTGCAAAAAATTTGTAGGGAGGTAGTGCAATGCTTTTACCATCCCTACCTCCCCATCTATATCGTAAGTGACTATGCATCTGTGCATACTAATATCCATCTTTGCTGCTTCAAGGAATGGCCATCCAAGTATAACTGTATCCGGTCCTTTCTTTTGATCTTCCCTTACATCTTTTAGTACTACAAAGTCGGTCAAGACGGATTTGCCATCCATTTTCACTTCGACATTCATTGCCATTCCAATCGGTCTTCAACGAGATCCATCTGCCATTTGAAGTCGAGATTTAATCCCCTCGAGCGTAGTGTAATGACATCCCTTAAGAAGGGAGTATGGCATGGTACTACTAGTGGCTCATGTGTCCAATGTTGCAATTACATTTGATGTACCAAGCCCTACTATGATTGATGTGTCAAATTAGAGTTTTATATTTATTTATTTTAATGCTAGAGTAAAATCTAGATACTAAGTTAACACTGTAGTATACTGGAAATAACCAAATGTCGGTCTCTAAGGAATTAACCAACTGTTTCTTTGGCTTATGAAATTTAGTGAACAAAATTATGTGTAAAAGGAAGGAGATGAGAGAAGAGAGAGAGAGTTTGAGAGAGAGAGAGAGAGAGAGAGAGAGAGAGAGAGAGAGATTGTTTGCTTCGGCGGCGATTTGTTTTGTGTGTGTTGTGAAGTATGTATATTTTAGAGTAGAGAAGATAACAGAGAAGAGAAATATTAACTACAGAAGATAGATGTGCAATTGGAGAAACTACAGGGTGGTGATTTCAATAAGATGATTAGCATTAGGAATATGCAATTCATAGGAGTTAATCACTTCGAGCGTCTTACGCACTTGCACTCAAGTTTCTCATGCACTTGCATCACGATCGTTTAGTGTCTTACACACTACTATCATGGTAATGGTAGAATTAGTGGAATCGTCAATTCCACTAAACCACGAGTAAACATATTAATCTGGTTTATATATAACTGCGGTAAACCTTTCATAAAACCCATTGTCGTAAAGATAGTTTGACAAAAGCTTGAGTTATGCGATGCATTTATTTTCATGTAAGAATATCAATTATATATAACCAGATTAATAGTATAATCCCTGAGCACATTGACTAATCCTAATGAATATCGAATTGCATAAACCTTAGCTAATCATGCTTGTATTCATCACCACCACCCCGTGGGGGGTTTTTAACTATCAAAAAAAGTAGGGGGGGGGGGGAGAAGTAAACACATATTCTCAAGATAAAATTGAATTAGAACAGCATACAGATGGTTGTCACTCCCAGGTAGCTGGTAGGATTCAACCTTAGAGCTTGCTAGAATTCGAATACCAATTGACACAAATAGTCTTCTATATAAAATATAACCAAGGCTAGGGTCAAGTGACCTTTGCCTTTTAATCTCTGTATCTCTCTATCTAGTGTGTTGAAAGAGGGTGGTTATGAAAGTTGTAGGTTACAAGTGAAGGCTAGGCCTTTATTTATAGAGAACAAAATAGTAGAACTGAGCTAGGAATCGCCAGTTTGGAGTAGAAGTCGATTGGGAGTTGGAAGTCGAAATCCTAAGGGGATTTGGCTTTCATAGCGTGATTCAACTACACATGAGCAAAACAGCTCCTCGTGTCGTGGTTGTTGCATCGTGTTGCGATGAGCCTTCTACTCGTCGCGACACAAGCAAAGCTCCGTGTTGCGAGTAGCTTGAATCGCGGCTGCTCCTCGCGTTGCGAGGAGTTCTTTGCAGCAACATTTCTCTAATTCGCTCCAGTTCGCCATTTTAGCTCTTCAAGCTCAATTTCGCCCTTTCCAAGTGTGCATATAATGCATCCTTTTTGCTATCCATTAGAATGTTTTCATCAAATACCTGTAAAATACAAGATTGCCCGAGACGAGCAAAACAATTCTACTTTATTATCAAAACGAGTCCTATTGTGTTGTTAGCAGTAGTATGGTGGTTTAATTATTCTGAACTATATACTTTGTTGGAGGTTTTTGATATCATCTGGTGTATGATTTTTTGTCTCTCTGTCTGGGTGATGAATGTGAAGGGGTTATGGTCCAAGCTCCCTAGCTGGTGTCTTTTGTTATTAGGCTTGTCTATTGGGCAATAGTTGTAATTGATTCTTGGAAGCTTGTTGCTATTGGTCTGCTGGGTTAATCCTTCTTTATCAGTTAGTTCTTGTTTAAATCTAGTCAGTCTTAAATGTTCCGATTCTAGTTTTGTCATGTCTAATTGGTAATTGCTGACTATGATGATCCTTTGCAGGTATCTGAGTCTTCCAGGGCAAATCATTTCTTTATGGGTGATAGATAGTAATCTTTTTTTCTATAAGCACTGTCTAGCCTTAGTCTTTGAGGTGAAGTTTTTCATAACGAACCATTTGATTACCCCTTCAACAGAACATGAGAAGTCTCTCCAGTCTAAAAAAAGAAGCTGGAAAAAAAGTAGAGAAATTATTAGACAACCAAAAAAGGTAAAGAGTTCCAAAGTTGTCAAAAAAAGAGAGGGAAAAAAGTATGAGAGAAAAAAAAATAGTCAGGATTTTGGAATTTATCAGTATTTGCATATGTTAGATCTTATACTCAGCTCTCTTGTTCCTTATGCAGTTGGTCTTTGGCTCTTGTTAATGCTTGGTTTTATTAGTTTGGGTCAGAGAAGGGTTATAATTTGAATTGTCTCTACTATTTTTCTATTGTAAATCTGGGAGGTAGAACTATTTTCTGGGATCCTATTTGGTTAATATGTAATAGGCAGTTCTCAAAAGCCTTGTTATTAGTTGGTTCATGGTATTTAGTTCCTTGCATTAGATTCAATGTAGTAGGTGTGAGATGTATTCAACTTTGGTTTCAAGAGATGAACAAGATGTTCACAAAGAAGAGCATAAACTTTAAACATCAATATAAACATGTCGAGCTTATTGGGAAGTTTTGAAGATTATCTTTTGGATGTTTTGCCTACAAGCTGGATAGTAGGTGGGAATTCAGTTATAAAACATTTGGATATGGCGGTTTCTAATCTGGATAACATTTTAGTAGAATTTTCATGTTTATTTAGTCTTATATTATGGATGATGTTATGGTTTGTATTGGTTCTTCAGTCCTTTGGTAGCTTAACTAGTGTAGAATTGTACACGGGTTCCTATAAACCCCGTAATTTTATTTTCAATATTTTAATAAATTGTAGTAAATTGCTCTAAAAAAAAGGGTGAAAAAGACTAGATGAGATGGTACAAAATTCATTCATCAAATCCCCCAAACCGAACCTTTGCTTGCTCTCAAGCAAAAGATTCAACTAAAATCTAAATAAAAATTAACAAACAAACAAACAAGTCTAGTGACACAAGACTACCATTGCAAGGAGTAAACTCTAGGAATGCTAAATACTATCCTATCACACTAACATTTATAGTAAGACACACATAAGTTCACAAAATCCGATTCCAAGATAAATAGAACTTAAGTCTACAAGTGTAATCCTCTCAAGTGGGTAAGATGTATATCTGATTTACTCACGCCCCTGGAAGTGTCCAGTAGGGGTCACACTCAAGAAATAGGAAGGATAAGGAAGATGATTTTCTTCACAAGGTGCCTCAAATATCTCATGCTTGGCACCAGACCAGATTGGATTGGAAGGGACTTTCTTCTTCCTTTGCAACTTTGAACGGGAGTAGATCTTCAAGATTTCGCTTCCAATTGTTTTTCCATATTTTTCACGCACAAGATTGTGCTAAGCAGTTGGCCTCATTGGACACTTTTGATTTCATCATTCAACAGTTGGTCTCATTGGACTCTTTTAGTCTCCCATTTTTCGGCAGTATTTGTTTTACAGAAGTCTGCACTTTTGTGCGTGCTGGTTTGGTATACACATCCATTAACTCTCATGACTCGGTGGGGAATATTGGATAGTATCTGGACACGTGCAACACGAAAATGGTGATGACTTTAAACCAAAGATCAACTCCAAGACATTTCATGCAATCTTTGAAAAGAGTAGTCACATCACATGTGTATCTTCTTTGCATTGGAACATTGGCTCTTTTGGCTCTTCGGCTCATTGTGGTGGGTAATTCATCCACATTCTTTTGGAAGCCTCCTCACCAAAACGAGTTCCTTTGAACGAGTTTGGCACTTTGAGTAGATTTTCAATGATGTTCATGCCGTTTGTCATCCCCAATCCAATCAGGTGCACATGAGTATGATGAGGCACAAACAAGAGGTTTGCTCTTCCCGAGTCTTAGCTCACAGTCGCCAGTACATTATTTTTTCACCGGCTAAGGCTCCTCATTGCTTTTTGGATCACACTGTTAAACAAACTTTCTATTTACAGTAGAGCCGAACCTTGCTAGTTAAGTATGCAAACTATTAATAGCCAAATGCTCAGGTAAAGCATAATCACTCAAAAGAATTTACACACATGCAATGGATGCTTATCTAAGGGATATAGACTAAAACATGATATAACAAACTTAGACATAACAAATAGACTTAGACATAAACGAAACATAAGAATCAAAAGTTTCATATAATACTCTAACAAAAGATTACATACTAAGCATATAAACATAAAAAATTTTAAAACATAAAAGTACATAGTAGAAAAAATAATAAAAAAAAGTGAAGGCATGCCATGCAAAAGTGAACATGCATTAGGTAGTACCAAGAATGACTTCCTCCCCCCAGACTTAGACTAGAGATGGTCCCCATCGACTAGTCTAGAATGATAGGGAGTGAAAAGGTACTACCGCATCGACGCTTCTTTTGAGGAGGTGAGTGAGTAGGTGACTCATGCTCCTCTTCATCTTTCATTGGCTCTTCTTCTTCATCCTCGGGCTCTTCGTCGCTACAGGAATCATATGGTGAATTTCTACGCTTGCAGCCTCTTCCACTTGGTGAGCCCTTGGATGTCTTGGCTTCCTCCCTTTCAAGCATAACTCGTATGTCATGATCCCTTTCCACTTCAAGTTGATGGAGTCCTTCTCCAGTCATTATAAACTAAGGTGGTCTTTCTTCATTCACTTGAATTCCAACATCAAAGCATAGTGAGGTGATGAGAAAAGGATAGGCCATCCTTGTAGTTGTTGGGTTATCCCTTGTACGTTCAAATTGAAGCATCATAAATTTGCCAATATCCACGGGATACCCCTCCTTAATGTCGGAAATCATCTGCCATATAACACTGTCGAATAAGGTGGTATTCCCTTCTATTCTAATAGAGTGAGCAATCCAATCCTCTAGGGTACCATGGTGTTCCTCGGGAAAGGGTAGACCGACAAGCGGTTTCTTGGGGAAGCCATATAATTCATTGATGGAAAAAGGAACATATCCACCACGAATGGGCACCCAAGCCATGCCATAATTATCATAAATTTGATCAATGTAGTTGGCATAGAATTTCACCACAGTTGGCATAGAATTTCAATGTAGTTGAACATATCCACCGGAAGGTGTTGCAAGTTGAAGGCATCCTCTTGCCTCAAGCATGCTAACCAAGGGGCGTATGTAATTTCCATAGTTGTATGTGTTGGAAAGCCCTCCATAAGACACCATATTTATGCCATTGTCTTGAGCCATATCTCTTTAAGCATATTCGTCCCGGTATTGTGGGCTATCGGGCAGGGCCGTCTTCGAGATTTAGGGAGCCCTGTGCAAAAATTTCAAATCAAGCCTAGAATATATTTTTTTGAAACGGCTAAAGGGTGACTCGAACCCTTGACCTATTGGTTGGAGGTGAAACGTCTTACCAACTGAGTTGCGCTTCATTCTCAAATAAAGCCTAGAATATAGTATAATTATATATGAAAAAATATTTTTATAGAATTCGTTTTACAAAAATCATCCAATGCAGGTGATTGACATCTATTTTTCTACTAAATATAATAAACGATCAATTTTTTTTACTTTAAAGTATGACTTTTCTAGCATTTCTGGAAACAAAATCATCGATTTGCACTCTTCATACATAACTTGGGTAATATTATTCTTAATTCTAATTGCTAGTACGTACAGTTGTTTTTGTGAGGATATGCGTCCACAGTCCTCACAATCACACTGAAATAGAAAAATAGGTAGTAGCATACATTAGAATAACACAAGTACCAAATTTGTATCCCATTATTTGGATGTTATCATAATCAAGGAAAAAAGAAAAAAAGCTAGATTTAGTTATTGGGCCCCGATTTTTGGCCTAGGGGCCCTGGATATGGCGAGGCCCTACTGGGTTGGGCTTACCGTGCATGGGCTTAGCTGGGCCTGCTATCGAGTGTAGGATAGTATGTGGCAAAATATGTGGTTCGAGGTTCTTGCATTCTTGTTATGTTTGGATGCATGACTCCTTGTGTTGGTTTATGAAGACTTTGAGTAGAAGTGAAAAAGTAGGGAGAGAGAAAGAAAGAGAATGTGTAGAGAATTAGTGAGAGGGAAGTAGGATTATACAGGGAGAGATTGAAGAGAAATATGATAAGTAGAGGTAGGATGGGAGTAGGCGTGAAGAATTTAAGGAAAGAAGAAGGTTTTAGGAAAGAAAGAAGTGTGGGGGAAAAGAAAAGAATTGGCTGGAAGAAGGAAAGAAGGATTTTTGAAGAAAGGAAAGAAAAAGGAGAAAACATCAAAACTCCCTGTCGATGAATGCAGATCACGACGTGGTCAGGGTTGACCGCATCACGATCTGCTCACTTCCCACCGCCTCATGGTGTATCCACCGCGACAAGGTGGTATGTAGTTGCACCGCGTCGCGGTGAAGATACTGCGACGCGGTAACTACTATCTCGCAAAAACTTCTTTTTTTAAATATATATGAAAGTAAAGATATATTTTGAATTTTTGAAAATAGTAGAAAATAAAGCCGTATTTTTTAATTTTCAAAAATAAAAAATATTTTTGGATTTTGAAAATATTGAGACAAAAGACATATTTTTGGCTTTCTGAAAATAGTTTGACAAAAAAAAGAAGTATTTTTGTGTTTTGAAATATTATTCTACAAAATGAATAGAACCTTGGGTTACCTCTCGAGTAGTGCTTGTTTTAAGTCTCGAACTTGACTCTTTGTCCTACTTGGGGTAGATGTTGGGTGCCGGTGTTGTTGAGCCTTTTCGTTGTTTTTTGTAAGGACACCAGAGATGGCCCATGCACCAATTAGAATGTTCTTTCTCCAAAAATCTCTTGGGAATGTAATCCAATGCTTTGACTGATCCCACTTCCCCATCTATCTCATATGTGGCAATGCGTCTATGTACGCTGATACCATCTTTGTCGAAATAAGGAATGGCCATCCAAGTAGTACTAAATCTGGACCAAACTGTTGATCTTCCCTCACATCCTTTAGTACGACAAAGTTGACCAAGATTGATTTGTCCTCAATTTGTACCTCTACATTCTTTGCCATCCCAACTGTTTAGCTATTGGATCCATCTGCAAATTAAACTGGGGACTCCATCTTCTCCAGTCTAGTGTATTTACATCCTTTAAGGAAGGGGTACAGAATGGTACAAACTGTAGCTTCAATATCCAGTGTAGCAATTACTTCGGATGCACCAAGCCCCACTATGAGACTAAATCATTGTTTTCTTAGAGAGTGACCCGTTGCAACTTCTTGTTCTTTTAGTTTCATCATCTTTGCTGCCCCCACTTTAGAAAGGTCGACTAGGTAGGCACAACTTTACTCTCTTCATGTGCCTTGGTCTTTGTACCAGTATTAGTAAGAGTCAAACTTTCCTCGGGTGTCTCTAACGGAATGCCTTCCACTGATTTATTGGTTTCTTTGAAAAGACTCTTTTTGGAGTTGTCAAGAATCTCAGTGTTCCCTTTGGTAGTCTCAACTCCTATTGATTTGTTCGAGTTGCATTTGCATTTATTGCAGATATACCTAGAGACTTCCACACGAGTCCCTTCTTTGGTAATGGTAACTTCAACCAGAGATTCAGTTTTCACTTTTTTAGCCATAGCTCTATCTGAGGCTCCTGGGAATTTCCCACTTTTGCGGGTTTGGCTCTTCTCTAGTAGCTGTTGCAAAACCTCATGGATTTTCTTGTTATCTTCCTCTAGTTTTCCAATTCTTGAGTCGGCATGGATTCTGTATGCAACAGTTCCTCGCATGAATGCTCTCGACTCTTCTATGAAACCTTGGAAGTCAATTCCAGTCCGGACCCTCCAGGTGGTATATCGTTATTGACTTTTTGGGCAGGGTTTTCACAGTTGTCATTGGAATAGTTCAAGAGGGAGCGATCTCCTTGCCTGTTGAATTGGTTAAAACGATTATTGGGAGGTCCTTGAAATCCTCCTCTTTGTCCATTGAAGTTATTGTTTCTTCTCATCCAATATCCAGGTCTACCATTCGGACCTTGTTGAACCCAAAATAATTCCTCGGGATCATCCTGTCCTTGCGACCTCTTTGTTTCTTGTGCTAGCTCATACCGACACATGTTAGCTCCATGTCCTGAATTTTTGAATACTCCACAGATCTCAGTGGATAGACCGTGGTTACCATTCAATGCTTAAGCTTTGAGTAGCTGAATTTTCCTGGTGTGCATAGCAAGGTCAGTGTTTGGACTTTGTTCTTGTTCATAGGTGGCATTCACTTCACCTCTTTGTCCCCTGGTATTCTTTATTGGGTTTCTGTGCTGGTTATTTTGTGCCAGCTTTGCTATTTTATCTCTCAAGGCTTCCGCGATCAATTCCATCATATCTCCCCCACATGTGACTTCAATGAGAGTCTGCTGATTTTCATGCAATCCTTCAATGAAGTATTGATTTAAATCAACAAGAGTGAACCTGTGGTGGGGTCATTGAGTCAGCAATCCTTTTAAACGATCTCATGCATCATAGAGGGATTCGTCATACATCTAGGTGAAGTAGCTAATCTGTTGTCGAATCGCCGAGGTCTTTGATTATGGATAGTACTTTTGCATAAAAGGCCTCATAAATCTGTGCCTAGGTGATGATGCTTCCTTCGTCCAAGCCATTCATCCATGTACTGGCTTTATCACTTAAGCTCATTGGGAATACCTTCATGCTCAAGTCATTGTCACTTATTCCTTCGATCTTTGTTAGACTTCCAATGAATAGTTCTAGCTCGTGAAGGAATTCCATGACATCCTCATTCTTATGCCCGTAGAATCTTGGTATCATGTTCATGAGGTATCCTTTGATGTCAAAATTCCAGACATGATTAGGCACAACAATACTAGGTTGTTGTCTGCCTGGTGGTGGTCTCACAATAACAACCATGGAAGGTGGATTTTTCGCCATTGTAATTTCTCACTCTAAGTTTGCTTGGAGAGTTTGTGTGTTTCCTTCATTGAGTCTCCTCTGTCTGATGCAGTGCTTATCTATTTCGTCTACGAAAGGGGCTATAGAGATTCAAGACCTCGCCTCCCGTCCTTAGCTGCAGTTGTTAGTCTAAGCTAAAGAGTAGAAGAATATAAACAATATATAAATATATAATTTTATTTTCCAATTCCGGAAAACCAAACAAAGGAGTTAAGTCACCGGTAGCGGCGCAAAAACATTTGTCAAATCAGAGTTTTATATTTATTTATTTTTATGCCAGATTCAAATCCAGATACTAAATTAAAACTTTAGTATAATGGAAATAACTAGAGGTGGATCTCTTAGGACTTAACCAGCTGTTGCTTTGGCTTATGGAATTTAGTAAATAGAATTATGTGTAAAAGGAAGGAGATGAGAGAAGAGAGAGAGTTTGAGAGAGAGAGAGAGAGAGAGAGAGAGAGAGAGAGAGTGTGTGTGTGTGTGTGTGTGTGTTAGGAATATCTGTTAGTATTTTTGATAAATCACCATATGACTTATCTTTAGTACAAAAAGGTGACTAGTACTCTTGGTTCACTTGAACATTGTAAAAGAGGAAATCACTTATTATGTTAGTCTAGTTAAACTTGTAATATGATAATTAGGTCTCTGATGTAATTTTATATTTCTGAGAAGGACATGAAGAAGGATCCTAGCAATGGATTTTAATCGAAGATTTTGAAGACTGCAGATTGCACAAGTTTATGAAGACATTAATGTTTAGTCTCCTCAGATAGACTATGATCAGAAATCATACTGTTTAGTGCATTTGTTGCACATAACATGTCTCCGAGCATATAATATCATTGAGTAAAAAAGGAGCATGTATGCTTTCTGAAGCTCATTTGTCCGTTGATTCTAAAAGACAAGAAATAGTACAGTGCATTAATTACACCGGCTGAAAAGTCGCTCAATGCATAGTCCTCTCTGAAAAATGAGAAAGGGACTTGTGAGTACTCATTTCAAGATATCAACGGATTGAATGTTGAGAAGGTCTAACGGATACTATTCAAACGACTGTCAAATTCATCTATAAATATCACCACTTAGAAGCTGAGAAATACACGGATGAATTACGCTCTTACTTTCATATCAAGCAAGTATTCTCTCAAGCATTCATACTACCATTCTCCAAGCTTACTATTGCGACCATCAAGCTCGAAGAGGCTGCAAATGACAAGATAGAGGACTGCCCCTCTTCTTTCATTTTGGGAGACATCAGAACCAAACACCTCTTTGAGCACTGAAATGTGCTTGCCAACATCCTGCATAGGTGCTTTGATGGCAACAAAGGAGGAATTGACCAAATCAGTCTGGAGTAGTGGATGATTATGAGCATTCTCCAGAAAGGGTTGAATGATAGGGACAACCTCTTTAATGGGGAGAAGTATACCTTCATGAAGTTTGTGAATAGGGTCGAAGAATTTGAACCCAAGATAGTCAAGGGCCGTGCTGTATGTGAATGATTTTGGAGAAATTTTGGATCAAACATGCACTATGGCCTGAAGATCTGCTACATTTTGGAGAAATTTGGAGTAGTGCTCAGAGAGCACATGGACATCCCAGTGACCAACACAATGTACCGACAAACTCATGAGGAAGCCTTGAAAAAGGTTGCCATAGATGAGTTGGTTGCTCAGGGAGAAGGGGTATCTGTAGAGATACAGGTTGAGGTCCAAATCACCAAGAAGCCAACGGCCAAGAAACCTAGGACAAAGAAGAGGGTGCAAATTATAATGGATGACACTCCTCAACCAGAAAGGGCAACACAAGATTTTGAAGCCTAACAACACCTTCCCGTCCAGAAAGACTCCAGCTCAGAAAGGACATCTTTGAGCTTAGGAAAAATGCAAGAGTTGTCCGTGAATGATTTCAATGAGATTGATGAGTCGGTCCCAAATATTGATGAAGACTCAGAAGATGATCTCCCACTCCAAACGGTACTAAAGAGATCACATATAGATACTCATGGTGGAGCCTCTAGCTCATTCCCACTGACCAAGAGAGTTAAGGATGCTGAAGATGCAATCCCAAAAAGGTCAGGTGAAGATGTCACACCCCAACAAGTTGATGAAGGCTTGGCAGTGGATGACAGAATGATGGAAGATTCTGACATTGCTTCCACATTAAAGTTTCCAGACTGCGCAGGTTCCTTAACTCTATGAGAGGGATCAAACTGAGATGGGTACTCAGAATGATCATATGGAGGGAAGGTCTTTTTAGGAATATCTGTTAGTATTTTTGATCAATCACCATGTGACTTATCTTTAGTACAAAGAGGTGACTAGTACTCTTAGTTCACTTGAACATTGTAAAAGAGGAAATCACTTAGTATGATAGTCTAGTTAAACTTGCAATAGGATTATGAGGCCTCTAAGTGTAATTTTATATTTTGAGAAGGCCATGAAGAAGGATCCTAGCAATGGATTTTAATTGAAGATTTGAAGACTAAAAATTGCAAAAGTTTGATGAAGACATAAGGTTTAGTCTCCTCAGATAGACTATGTCAAGAAAGCATATTGTATAGTGCAAATATTGCACATAACAAGTCTTTGAACATATGACATCATCGAGTCAAGGAGCATGCTAAAGGCTCATGTGTCCGTTGAGACTACATGACAAGAAATAGTACAGTGCATTTATTACACTGGTTGAAAAGTCGATCGATGCATAGTCCTCTATGAAAATGAGAAAGGGACTTATGTGTACACATTTAGAGATATCAACGCATTGAATTTTGAGAAGGTCAAAACGGTACTATTCAAACAACTCTCATTCATCTATAAATATTACCACTTAGAAGCTGAGAAATACACACACAAACTATACTCATATCTACTTATCAAGCAAGTACTCTCAAGCATTCATACTACCATTCTCCAAGATTTCTGTTGCGACCAAAGCTCGAAGAATCACTAGTAGTTCTAATTGTCCTGAATCTATAGCAAGAGATTGTCATTCGTGGAAGAGTTGAACTTTCGGATACCCTTTCTAAAGCTCATTCTCCAGAACGGATACCAATTACTTGGGTTAGAAAGGAGAACCTACCATATACTGTATAAGTATATCAAGTAGTGTCATCTCTTCAAGCTCTCTGAAAACATAGCTGAAAAGTTATAAGAGAAGCTTACTTGACAATCATCATATAACCAACACCATCAAGGCGTGGAGTACATGAAGTACTTGGTTTGGAAAATCAAGGAAAAGCTCCAAGGTTATCTTGAGAACAAGAAATACTTGGCTTGAGGAGCTAAAACTCAGGGGGAACATTTGGTTGTGAACCATTTGTTTGTAGGGATCTTTGAATATGATTTATTGTAAGGTGAACTAAATTATCTGTTCTAGTGAATTCTATGTCTCAGAAAGGCTGAGTGAATTAGTTGGAAGATTACGCCACCTCCAGATACAACTATAAACTGCTGTGTTGTTTACTTTATTGTACTTACATTCCAGCATAACACACTACACACACACATTATTAATGGAAAGCACAATCACATGTATCTATCGCTTAAGTCTTCCGATCTTTGAATTTAAGTATCAAAAACCTCACAGTTTCTAAGAAAGACTGTTTCTCAATAAAAGTTTGAAAAGACTATTCACCCCCCTCTAGTCTTTTCCTTTGCCGTTATCTGGACCAACAAGTGGTATCAGAGAGGGAGGTTCCCAAGCCTTCTGCACTGAACCTCGATCCCCATATAGGTAAAGGTTATTGTCACTTTCCGAGGACGTTTTAATTGTGTGATTAAGTATGCAGGTATGTCTCTGAGTGATGCTCCGGTTCTTATACCTGAGAATTAAGAGATATGGAAGAACAACATGATGCTGCATTTTGAAGCAATTATTGATGATATGATTTATGTCATCAAGGAAGGACCAATCAAAATTAGACAACTCAAACATGTTATTGGAGTATCTGATGGTCGAAGAAACGCTGATGCTGAAGGTAGTGACACTTTTACTAGTGATAGTGATCGTGTTGCTGCTGGACAGGTTGAGTATGAAAATAAACCTCATGAACTCTGCACATCGGAAGATGCCAAGAGACACAGGTCTGGCAATTGACTGAAGAAATCTATGTCGGAACTCAGAAAACCAAAGAAAACAAGTTCGAAGTTCTGAAGTTAAAATTCCAAAACTTCAAATAGGGTCCCTCTGAAACGCAGAAAGAACTTGATTTTCTGTCTACTAATCTCATGAGTGATATGGCTGCACTTGGAGAAAGTGACAGATACTCAAATTCTTAGAAGGTAAAAACCATCGTCAGAAGTTTGAACCAGAATTGGGAGCATACCCAGTACTTTTATTTCAATCATGAAATGCCCCAAATCACTCAAGTGGAACTCTTTTCACGTTTAGCCACTGTAAACTATGAGACAACCCAACAAGGATTGCCTGTAGCTGAAAAGCTACAGAGTATTGCTCTAGTTACCCACGGTACTTCTGAAAAGAAGGATACCAAGGAAGTGTCTGAAGAAAATGTGTCACATGAAGAAATATGTGAGTCAAGAGATTGAAAGGAGAAAAGCTAAAGAGAAGCTGAAAAAGCATCTCGGCCCAAACTACCATCAGTAAAAGAACATCGAAATGAACAACTCTCTGAACAACCTTGCTCAGAAAGCGGTTAGTACTGATGTTGTTGAAGTTGGGAATGATATATGCTTCTATTGTCAGAAACCTGGTCACTTCAAACGTGATTGCCTTGCTTTTAACAGGCTTAAGACGGGTGACAAAAAGGAGTGTAGAACATTCAAAAGAACTCAGAGGGCATTGATCATTGAAGAGATAAAGAAGATTCCAATTCAACTTGATGCTCTGGATATTGAGTCTGATTCTGAAGATGAGGATTCAGAGGACTCAAAATTACCATCACCATAATTGTGCGGGATTACTCACGATGTTATCGATTTTAGCCTTAAGAAGAATGATTTGTGTGGAGTTGCTAAGATAGTAGGACCTGACATCTCCAACACTGAAGAATGTCCCATGGCTGATGAGGCAATAAACACATCACAATTCTTGTACTATGAAAGTGACGATGATGGCATAAAGGATTTGGAATTGGTCAAAAGTGAACTTAATCGATATGAGAAAGAATTTTTGGTACTTAAGTCAAAGAACAAAATTCTGGAAGAATGCAAAGAAACTCTTGAAAAATAGATTTCTGATTTGACCAAGGTATCTGTGATTAAGGACGCTGAAATAGCAATTCTGAAGTCTCAAATATTGGAGAATGAAAATCCTCATGAGTTAGCCTTGAATGAGCTAAATGGGAAAATGAGGAAACTGCTTTCTGAAAATGAAAAACTTAGAAAGAAGGAAGTTTCTTTCAAATCATTTGTCAAAGCTAGTGACACTCTCATGGAGGTTCAATCAAATTTGAGAGACCCTTCTGAGAAAGGAGGACTTGGACTTGATGCCCAATCAAGTAATTCCACTCCTCTGAAAAAGAGTGATGGAAGGTTGAACTTTGTGAAAAGTCAACATAAAGGTTCCAAACAAACCTATCGTATTGGTCAGAAAGTTAAGGTTCTTGTCGAAGGTAAAGCAGTTGCGTCCAAACCTTTGAAGGAACAACAAGTCTCAAAGAAATTGTGGAAAAGGTTTCTGAAAAGAAACATGATCCTTTGACTTGTGATCATCCACAATGTTGTATCACTAGGAAGGGAAGCCTCGCCGGTTTGCGTGTATTTCCTACTGTACCATTCTATGGATATAGGGATGATGCAGATAATAGTGAGGTTGCTGAAAATCGTGTTCAGAAAGCTAATGGTGCTCGAAATGGTATGGACTATCGTTCTATCGGAAAGGTCCTAATGCAACAATATGAGGAAGGACATGAACGTTTGTGGAAAGCTAGAATTGCTTATAGCAATTATCAGAAGTGGAAGCAATCCCAAGCCACTAAAAATCTGAACGCCAGGGCTAGAAGAAACTTGGCCAGGAAGACTAAGCTTGCTGAAAAGCAAACTCAGAAACCTAACAGGTCTCTGAAGCGACTACGAGGAACACCAAGGAACATTGTTTGGAATATATTTTAGTATTTTTGATCTATCACCATATGACTTATCTTTAGTACAGAAAGGTGACTAGTACTCTTAGTTCACTTGAACATTGTAAAAGAGGAAATCACTTAGTATGTTAGTCTAGTTAAACTTGTATTAGGATTTTTAGGTCTTTGAATGTAATTTTATATTTTGAGAAGGCCATGAATAAGGATCCTAGCAATGGATTTTAATCGAAGATTTGAAGACTGAAGATTGCACAAGTTTGATGAAGACATTAGGGTTAGTCACCTAAGATAGACTATGTTCAGAAAACATATTGTATAGTGCAAATGACACATTACATGTCTTTGAATATATGACATCATTGAGTCAAGGAGCATGCTAGCTTTGAGAAAGGCTCATATGTCCGTTGAGAATACATGACAAAGAAATAGTACAATGCATTAATTACACCGACTGAAAAGTCGATCAAGCTTAGTCCTCTTTGAAAATTGAGAAATGGACTTCTGAGTACTTATTTCGAGATATCAACGGATTGAATTATGAGAAGGTCTAACGGATACTATTCAAACGACTC
>JAYMSP010002161.1:0-25895 GCA_036897095.1 Plantago elongata
CCCCCCCCCCCCCAAACCCCAATTCGCCGCATTGAAAATGTACTTTCTTTTTCAGTTTCGTTATTCCTCTTCTGCCGAAAATGCTAGTATATGTAAGAAATGGCAGTCTTCTTACCTTTCCTAAGTCGTTGAAAGGTATTTTCATGAGCCAAAAGAGTAGCATCAGGATTACACTTCTGCACAACTGACAGACCTGGAGAACACCCAAGGAAATAAAATGTTACATACACTGGGCGGAATGACATTCAACCACAAGTTTGCAACTAAATTCTTTACTAGTCTTGCAAACAAAATGGAGGAATAGTACGTCGCAATAAAAAACTGATGGTAAGTTAACAGAAGCTTCATAAAGAGAAATAGAATAGTTTCCCTAAAAGTGCATTGTTGTCTTCCTGCCTGACCAACTGACTCAAAACTCACAAGTGCATACATGATACAACCTAGAAATGAAAACGAATGGAGAAAATTGTAGTGATAAGTAATAACTAATAAGAACATCAGATAGATTATCTTGGTATGATGTACCATCAAACATACAATATGTACATGAATCTAATCCTAAATAACTAGACTCGGGTAATCATTTAAATCAAATGAATCTAAAAATATAAATGCATAATGACATAGAAAAATATAGTTACCGTCTGTGTGATCAAAATGATGATGGGTAACGAACACAAACAATTTCCTTGGTAGCGCAGAAACAATTTGTTCAAGCTGTAGTGCCATGGAGCAACATTTCATTATCAGTATAAGGAAAAAGGAAAAGGCAGAAAGAAAAAGGCACGTTGACAAAACAATTATCAGACAGATGGACAGTGTGTAATAGAAGTCTCGGAAGTAATAACGCAATGTTGATAAACATAGATCCCATGTCAGCAAAGTACTTGGAAACAATATTGCAGTGCATCAACATATATTAATTAATTTTCATTCAGGTTTTACTATGTGATCCGTCCAGATATATAGAAATAGTAATATATGAACTGAATCACTATAACGGATAACCATAGATTTCTTCATCTAGAATTGATACTGTAACCCTTTGACGGTCTTTTTCATTAACATTCCTGGTAGGCTTGAAGTAATAACTCTAATAATTTATTAACATTGCATGTTTAAAACAAGATTAAAAAATAAAGCCCAGTATGGTATGCAACGCCTCAATTGGATATTGGTTATATACTTATATGCATAACTTTGAGAAAATAGTTTCTAAATATAAATCTATTTTCTACAGCATGAAACTAAAGGAGTTCATGTAAAGCTATTACCAATACGTTTGCTACTTCGATTTGTTTATTTCTGCCTTAAGTTAAACAGACATCATACCTCTGTGTTGTAGGCAGACTTACAACCAGGATCAACAATGAGTGCATCTCCATTTATAATAAAACTATCGCTATAACATCCATCAGAACTGGTTACAGGCAGAAACACAACCAAGTTAGTGGTCTGGAACGGCTTTGCTGTTCTGCTTCCCATAGGAATAACTTTAACACCAGGCGGATATTCCTGGGGAGAATAAAGGATACTATTACTTTGTAATATTCGACAAAAGAATGATCAGATTTCAATATCATTAGACTGTAACACTGTATGTGAGAAATGCTATTTCATGATAAAATGGCTATCAAGCTAATTTGGCACAGTGCTGGCTCGGAAGGTCTAGGTTACATTACAAAGATAGGTGTATCAAGAAAAAGAAGAAAAAAGAATGGCATAATAATGCTACTCGAGTATATGACATCAACCACAAAGAGCCACACCTGAGATGTCAATGTGGAAGGGATATTCAAGGTTGCATTCTGCATTGTACCATTTAGAAGACCAACAGCAACTAATGGTCCAACACGATCATTATGGGGCTTCACTGACATGAGCAGATCTGCACAATCTTTCGTGCTCATCCACTTGCATGGATCTTGATTGAGAAAATAAAAATCATATAAGCCTCAAGTGGGCAGTCAATTACTTTCTGTTAAATGAAGTAGTGGAAAGTGCACATGATAAATACATCATAAAATGAACCATACGACAAATATAAATTTTATAATGTTCCTTTTTTGTGCGGTTGAGCCTACTGTATACAGCAGGAAAAAACTTTATATAAACCCAAAAAAACACAAAGAAAATAATACCATAATGAAGAAAATTTTGGAAATTTGAGAAACAGGGTGCACTCTACAGAGAGTATATTTTCTTATTGCAACATAAACTTTCTTGACAAGATTTTCAGAAAGAACTTCTATAGCATGAACAGACTAAGCATTCTTCTCCCAATTGATTCATATCAAGTCTAGTACACTAAAGCATGGTTCAGCCCATAAACATCATCAGGATTCATTCAAGTCAACGAAGGAGCAGTTTTCAAGGATAATAAATAAAGGAAATACAGATCAAGACCTTTTGGCTTCCAGTCATGAGTTTCCAGTTCCCCAATAACAAACAGAGTCTTAGCTGGGAATCCTGGTCCAAATTCCGGCTCATCTATAACCTTAAAGACTTTCCACTTCGGATTGGGTGCCGTCTCAAATCCTACTTGTGCAAGAATCTACATCAGATTATATATAGAACAGACATGAAAACCTGAAGCAAAAATTAGACCTGGAAAATAGTTCTATTCTACCTTTCAAAGAGCTCTGAAATGAAGTCATGAGTGATGTAACTCGCCACCCAATTAATACTCCATTTAAATGAAAAAGATTCAGCTTAAGAACTCACCTAAACCGTATAAGTACAGCATAATGTATCTTTGACTTATGTTCAATTTCAGATTTGCATTGAAGCTTAACATATTAATTAAAGACAAAATCTTCAAGAAAGCATGCTCTATTCATGCTCCAAATAAAGCAAATGAACATAATTCTGCACAACGCTTTTGTTATCTTACATTCTGCACAATACGTGACAATGCCCTTATTAGCCCATTTCTTCTTCCCTTTCCTTACTCATATCATTAACAAAACATAAACAACAAACTCACAAACAGAATCCAACACAATACTCAAGTAACACCATTTATTCTCAACAACCATTCAGCTTGAAGCAATCATCACATTCAGCAAGCTAATACCTTGAACCTCAAAAACTCCCTTTCGAACAACACAGTTCTTAACAGCAAATTAAAAAAACTATCAAAAACCAGACAAATAAAATCACTTCCAAAATCCCAACTTTCTTACTTTCTTTTACACTACATATTGAATTAAGGTTGCAACTTTGAACTGTAATGCAGAGTATTGAAATCCCACCTGATTAAGAGCTGAATCAAACTAAAGAAAAAACACTTCCGAAATCCCAACTTTCTTTCACACTACATAGTGAATTAACAAAAGGTTGCAACTTTTTTACTGTAATGCAGAGTATTGAAAGCCCACCTGATGAAGAGCTGCATTCAGATCAAAGCCCTTGAAGAATTCCAACAACGAATTGCCATTGTCATCAGCTTCAATCTCAACCTGAGAGCTACTGACCAGATGAGTATCTACGTTTGGCAAGTGTGTAGAAGGCAAATCCCAAAGATCGGAATCTTGATAGGAGTCATACTCAGGGTCGTTGAATTTTGGGGGTGGAGCTTGTTTGACAAGAAGTAGTTCATCATCATCGGTTGATGGGTTCTTGACTATCACTGCCAAATTTACTTTCTCACCTGCCATTGTTGTTTCTGCTTGTACAAATTGGCTGCTGTTTTTCTATGGGCAAATAAATATAATTGGAAGTTAAAGACGTATTGGTACTTGGCAGTGTGATTTGCACCTAAAATGTTGTGCGATTTTTAGTTTGTCCATAAACTTTTAATGTGTTGGTGTGGAGCAATTCCGAACCTAATAAATATTAGGGACAAACCTTACAAACATACAAATTTGAGGAGGCAAAATATCAATTATATTATATTATACTTAATCTAAAGGGGAATTGAATTTAGCGGACCAACTTTTATTTTTTCTATTTTACCGCTTATTATAACTAATATTTTTCTTTCAACATTTTATATGATTTAATCTTATTAAATATTGTACTATAATTAATAATTATATTATTCAACAATATTAATAAATTGAAAGTTCGCACGCGACTAACGCGTGCAATTTTCTAATTGTTTATATAAGTAAAAATCAGAATCTATCTACAAACACACTTCAAGTTTTACTTGTGCTTAATCTAGTGAATATGTTATTGCAGTACCGCCACTACAAATTCATAATACATGTAAAATACCACAAGAGTAAATAGTGGAATATGAATTTTCTGAATCCTATTAATGTATATAGTTATACTTGTAACAGATTTTTATACTGATGATTGTAACAGATTTTTAAGTTACACTAGGACTCTTTCATCCAATCTATCTAGTGATACCGGTAAGGTATTCCTTTTACCCCGCACTTGCTTGGATGCTTCTTCCGGTAAAAATTGTATGAGTAAATTGGCTGATGCTAGTATATCAGAACTCCACTAGGTCCTCATGTGCCTGTTCTACCAGCAGCCCATCTTGCAATGGCCTAATTTTGATTTCGACTTGTAATGAAGATTGTTTTTGGCTAATTTGGAATCCTTTTACTGGAGAATCGATAGAGGTACCTCCATTAAGGGGTAATAGTACTTATGTTGGTTTTGGTTATGATAAAGCTACCAAGGACTATAAGGTTGTGAGAGTTGTTGATGACAAAACATTTATTTACTCTGTGAATACAGGAGCTTGGCGTAAGATTAAGGGCTCTTGTGATTGGGGTGAGATTGAGGAGAAAACTGGAGCTTTTGGGAATGGTGCATTGCATTTGGGTTCTGATCAGGATCGTATAGTTTCGCTTGATCTCACAAAGGAAACTTATAATGTAATCAACTTGCCTGAGGACATGATGATTGCTTGTATCGAATCACATGGCCCCTACTCTTTTGAATTACTCGCTTTCAATGGATCTTTATTTCTGATCCTTAAGGACTGTAAGCCAGAATTGTCTGTGTGCAAGATTAGTAAGGGCGATGTTGAGGACATGATTATGTCACTGTGCGAAGTAAACATCAGCCCGTTAGCTTACTTTGAGCGCAAAGGTAAAGACAAGGCTCTTTTACGCTACAAGAATGGCAAGTTTTTCCTGTGGTATGAACAAGAGCATAACTGTGTACGGAAAGTTTTCATGGAGGTCAACGCTGATGCTAATGGGGAGGAGGGCTGTGACTCCTGTGAGTATCTCTATGATACATTCACTTGCCAAGTTCTGCCATCTAACATTGCTCGTCTGAAGATTGGTGACGATGGTGATGCTTCAAAAGGGATGTCAAGTAAGAAAAGAAAAAGGGATGATGCTAATCAAATAAAATCATCAGATTACCATGTTTAGGTGTCTGATTCTAATCAGTCAGCTCTTCATTTATCACAAACGTTAGAAATATTTACTGTCATATTTGATTCATATTCTTGTTGCAGATTGGGACTGAAGATTTCCTATGCTGATCCAGTTGATTGTGGTGACTATCCAGTTAATTGTGTTGACTATCCAGTTGATTGCAGTGAGTCCAGTGATGATGAGTGTAGTTATAGGCGTGTTAACTGTGGTTTTCTGAAGTGGTGAATGGTGATGCATAAAACTACTAAGGTCGCTCTCCGTTAGGATATAAGTAATTTGTAAGCTGTGAAAACTATGAATGATCTATTAGTATGCGTGTAACACTTGCATTTGATCTAAATTCCCGTTTTATTTAGAGTTGAAGTGGTCATATTACTTCTAGCGCCGCTCGATCCCCATTCAGATGGAAGTATTTTGTAAAAACACTCAGATTATTAACAATGTATTATGACCTGTGGATCAGTAGCTTTAACTCATTACCATCAGTCGGTTTATGTTCTGTTATGACCATATCTGCTTATGCTAATCTTATGATGCAATCATATAATCTGAGTGTGATTCTGAATCGTCCTCAATATGCTTGTGAAAAGATACTGAAGTCCGGAGGGGATAAGGTAACCTAGTTTGTAGTTGGATCATTTTCATCAATATTACTGTTGTTTTGAGTGAATAGGTTTGATTACAGCAGAACAAGATAGTTTGTTTGGCAAAGACAGTCTTTGATACGTAATGAGTAGTATTTTGTATGTTATGAAAATGATTACATGTGCATGGTTAGTGATGTGAAAAAACTTGGAAGGTTAATATGCAAATTTAAAGGGATCTTAAATGCAACATATTTTCGGCTAAAGGGAACATAATTTTTTGTAACATGATGAAAATGACCCTAGATAATAACACTCCTACATGGGGCATGAAGTGTGTATGGTTCGGATTAGAGTGTTTTGGAATGGAGTGTGTATTTTAAATGTTCCTAACTAACTGGTCAGTTGAAGTGTGGTGTACTAAATTTGATTGGTCCCTCACTAATTAAATAGAAGTATGTAGGAGTGTTATTGGTCCGTTAGACTATTAATTTTGCTAATACCTTGTACGAATATGAATTTCTAGACAATTATTTTTATCATGATTTTGCTTTTTTTTCAACCTTTTAACAAATTACTTCAACATTTTTCTAAATTCATATTTTTATATATAACTAAAATATTTTTCAATTTTTTCTTTTTGATTTACGTTGAGTGTTGTTATATTGTGCCCGTATATGTTTGTAGGTACGAGCTTGTTTGATTTTTCTTTTTTCATAATTTTATCATTTAACTAGGAACATTTCTGTGAAGTTGCAAAATGTCCGACATTCCGACCAATGTGTTTGAAGAGATACTCAGTCGATTCCCTGTTCCGATTCCGGTCCGTTTGCAAGTCATGGCGTCGCATAATCGACGACTCTGACTTCCCTGAACTCCACTTTCACAATGGATTGGGCGAAAACAATCTCCTTCTCACAACTAACACTGGTAAGGTCTTCTTCCTACCTCTGACTTCCTTGATTAATGCTACTGATGATAGTTGTGTGACACGTGTTGTTGCTAAGAATATCGAAAATCCGGTCGGTCCTACTTGCTAGTTTCCTACTTGCAATGGACTGCTTTTGATTTAGACTTCGAAGAAAAACTCTGTTTGGCTAATCTGAATCCCTTTACTAGTGAGTCCATTAAGATACCACCGCTAAACCGTGACTCTACTTACTACGGGTTTGGTTATGACGAGCAAAATGATGATTATAAGGTTGTGAGAGTTGTTGAGCCTCACACGTTTATATACTCTGTGAACGAGGAGGTTTGGCGTATGATTGATGATTCTCCTGACCGGGATAAGATTAAGGAGAAAAAAGGAGCTTATGCCAATGGTGCATTGCATTGGGTTGTTTCGTCGAATGACGACAATGGGGATTTAGGGTGGATACTTGTTTTTAACCTTGCAACAGAAAGTTACGGTGAATGTCAATTGCCAACGGACGTCAGTATAGCGCATGCAGGGGAGTGTTCTGTGGAGTTGTTCTCATTGGATGGAAGCTTGTTCCTCACTTTTATGGACCCTATAAGGCTAATGATTGTCTGGAAGATTGGTAAGGATTATGATGATAAAGTGATCATCATGCATATAGACAAAAACAAGATTACACCGATAGCTTACTTTGAGAGCCAATAGAAGGCTCTTTTCAACTATAAGAATGATAAGTTTATGTGGTATGATGAAATGCAGTGCTGTCTACGGAACCTCTCTTTAGAGGTCTACCCCGAGGCTAATGGGGAAGAGGAGGCAGATGAGTGTGAGTATGTCTATGATACATACACTTACCAAGTTTTACCCTCTAGCCTTGCTCGTATACAGATATCATGGTTCTGATGAGAGTGTTGCTTCCAAAGGATCATCAAGTAAGAAGAGGAAAAGGGCTGTTGTTAATCAAAGGTAATAAAAGTATAAAACAAATCATATTACTAATTTTACTATCTTCTATGGTTGTGAATTCTTTTAGGATCTGTCAGTGCTTCATCTTATCACGTAGGTTAGAAATTGCCCATGTACATTGTTCTAATTTATTCGAACTTTTGTTACAGGTTGGGTCTGAAGATCTCCCATGAACCTCTTGAGAATGAGTGCTGGACGGATTGAGGCATTGATCCATTTAGTATATATATATATGTGTGTGTGTTTTGTTGAAGGAGGTATGTTTTGTTTTAACAATTACGACGATATGTGAAAAATACTAATGATGTTAAACATTTGGATGAAACTATGAAAGTATTCTATAAGTCCTGCAAACTATTATGAAACCAACATGACTAGAGATAAGATCACTAATGCTAATGAAATGTGAAACCAATCAAATTAGTACCTTCTTCTGTCGACTGCTTCCTTATTATGATAACTATCGGATCTGTTGTTCCTGTAAAAAAAAAAACTCTGTTATAATTTCTTTCAAACTCTTTTTGTAGGCCTAGCCTCAAGATTTCCTACCAATCTCCAGAAAGACTGATTGGAGATGTACTTGTGCATGTAACACTTGCAGTTTGTCTGTCTGTTTTGCTTTAGTGTTGATCATGCATAGAACTACTAACTCACTCTCCTCTCCATTCGGATGGAAGTATTTTGCAAGTATCGCAACTTATTAGCAATCTGCTATGACTTATCACTCTGGTAGAAGAACCTTTAATGCTCTACTGTGTTAGTTTCTGTTCTGTTATGTTCATATAATTCATCTCTGCTTAGGTACTTGCAAAAAGATTAAAGCCTGTTTTGATAACTTAAAGCTGTGTTTTGAACAATATGCCAATTTAAAAACTAGAACTCCATAAAATCTCTTGTAGAATTGACTAGATACACTTTATTGTAAGTACAAGTCAAAAACATTCTCATCCCTTGATCACTAAAGAGCTTTCTAGCTACAATGTGTGTGTATGTGTTGCCATTTGTTGCTGTCAATTGATGATGATCTCCAACTGGTTTTCCAATTTGCATCAGCTTCTTCTTATCTGTTAATCTGGTTTGTAAGTTAGTGGGTTTCAATCAGGAACTAACTTGGTTTGCCATTTATCACAATACGATCCCACTATCATCATGTAATGTAACACCTCTTTATCTCTTTGCATGATTCACGGTTTACTTCTGGACTGGTACTTGTCAACTTTTTATTATTGCATGACACATCTATCCATAATCAATCAAACCTCTTGAGTATAAAATCGTCTTACCTTTTCCTTTTTTATTTATGAAATTATTCGCTAATTTATAATTTTCTATAGAAATTTTATATTTCGTGTAATTTTATCAGTCACATTATCATACAGTCCTAGTTCTTAGCATTAAATATAAAGAACTATTCAAGTTAAGACTCCATATCCATGTGAAGGTGGTCAATATTCATAAGATTTTAATAATTTATACTTAATGGATTCTTAAGTTTTAGTGGGCATTTGCCAGCTTAATAAAAGTTGAAATTCTTCCATTTTGGGGGTGCTTTTCTAATTTAGGAACAATCATGTTAAAATAAAATTTTCTACTTTGTATAACTAGGTTTTGTTTCTATGTAAAAAAGAAAAAAGAATTTTGTTTAACTTGATCTTTTTGTACAGTATCTTATCAACAGTGAAATTTTTTACAAGAATTGTTTTTATCTGAAAGATCGGATCCACGTTACACTTTAATTTTAACTATCACGTGCTTAATATACATGTATCACCTTTGCATTGATTTCATTAAAAACGTAATGCTTGTAATTAAATGTGTAAAGTTAATTTGATTTGTATTTCGTAAAAGATGTTATTGTTGAATGAAGTAGATTCCGATGATATGTTGTTGTTTTTTTGGCGCACCATATTGAGTTAGACTATATCATAGCCCTTGTTGTTGACATTCATCGTCTGAATAGAAAAGCGACCAAATCCATAGACCAATTGACCGAACCTAGTAAAGCAAATTAGTACTAGGCTACTAGCAACATAACCAAACTACCTACCCCTCACCAAATTAAAAAAATCCAATTTGTCGTGATCAGAAATTATTTTAATTATCTTCTAGTTAATGTTAGTTAATGATCTAAAGAAAGACCAAACAAACTAAAGTTGTTTGAAGCACTAAATCCGAAACATGGTGCTATAGTAAGCAATTAAAAGTCTTACTTCTTTGATAAGAGATTAAAGCACAGTGCTTTACATGAGTTACTTTATGTATAAAATTGAGAATGGATTTATAAGAGTAAAAAGCAGGTCGAGTGGGATAAAATCTACGAACACTATTGATGAAATGGTGGGAGATGAATTGTATTTAATTGAAGAATGTGGGCAGACCATAAGCGTACCACACGCTCATGGATTGTATAATACTATCAGATATCTATGGACAATGGAATGCATACTCGGCCACTCACCAATCAAGTTTTACATGTTTAATTCCAGTGGATGTACATCACAAGCGGATCTTGTGTTTTCGCTAGTGTCTAAAATCTTACTTCATTAGTGACGACTATTCCAACAAATATAGGAACCATGCATCCGGGGTTCATCCGAGGTAGGCACGAATATAGAACGGAGCTAGAAATGAAAATTGGATATCTGAAAACGCTATTTCAGAAATTTAAGCGGAAGAAAATATTTTAGTTGAAATAAGTAAATTTCAAAAGTTACAGATTAATAGACGCGATTTGAATATTTAGAATTCAGCGGTTGCAAAAATTAACCCTCAATTATATTTGAACTTTTAAGGTCGGATGCGAAGTTAAAGTTGTTCAATTTGAACCCTGATCCATTTAGGATAAGAAACCCGTCCATACACCATGATAGACTTGCAGTGCATAACTGCATAGCATCATTAAGGGTCTCTTAACCTAGTTTAATTGGAATTAGTTAGGTCATCTTTGATTAAACCAACCTAGTCTACTATACATTATTGTAAAGCTCCAGCACACGAACCCTTAGTTTTTGTATACTTGGTGCGTAGATTTCATATTTCATGTAGTATATGGTTTTAAACTGCAACTTGTTTAAAATATTTAATTTTACATGGAAGATGGCAAAACATTGTTTAGCATTTGTAGATTTGTAGACCTTCTAAGTTTTAACACCGGATTTTGCATGTGAGAGGAACTTGTGTAATTAGACTCTTATCGGATGTGTAATTAAATTTTGTAAGAACTCTGTATCACAATTTCGTGGGAGCCTAGATTTTGAATTTTGTTTCAACTTTTGCATGTTTGGAAGTTGTGTTGCTGATTTTCCAATTGCATACAACATGATTGTCATCAAAGCTTAATAGCAATTACATATCAATGGTAGAATGGAATTTTACATTTTCAATGGACCAATATAGCATGTCGAAGCCTCATGATATGTGGTAAAATGTAAATAGTGAATTTCCTATGACACACTTATAATATCGATAATACCTTAAAATAAATATAGTAGATAGTACGATGACATTTTATTTCAATCACGGTGATATCCCCAACACAATACTTGATTAATAATTCAATTTTTTGAATTGTAAAATACTGAAATTAGCATCACATGAAGGCCGGCCATAAGCAAGCCATGCTTCATAAAACAAAAATCAGAATCTATATGATTGCTCGTCTAACATAATTATGTACATACCTTAACACTCATTACATTACAAGACTTTTTAATTAAGTCTAAACTTGTTAATAAATTAGACTTATTATACTATATAACAAATAGTAGTACCAAATAATTAGACTTATTAAACATGAATTGATTAATAACAATAACAGAGAGCAAGCACCAACATATTCTTTGACTTAAAAATAAAATGGTTTTGTACAGAGAAGAGAAACAAAATCAAACTTTAGTTGTTGGGTCATAAATCAACTTATCAACATAATACTAAAAATGTGTTAATTTAGAATTAAGAGTTGTTAAGCAGATAAAGCCTGTAGCATCTTAATGAAGACAATGGTCCCGTAATTGTGCGAATTGGTCTGGTCCCTACGTCCAATTGTCAAATAACCATATGGAATTCAATTTTAGTGGGCCACAAATGGGTACAATTGTACAATACAATCCTCCAAATCTGAGGGAGGATTGGACTGGAGGAGACGTGTGATGGCACGTATCATCCGCAAGCTACACTTACACCTCGTATGTATGCAGTATGCCTCCTCCTATACGGCATAATGTTGTACTTCACTCCTAATAAACTCCGATATTTGTGAGTGTAAATGTAAAGTTTTAAATTAATACTGATAAAAAGAAGTTCGACTATATTATTAACAAATACATTAATATTTCTATATTTTTCGCTAATGAATAACATCAAAAAGTACATTTTATTATCACCATATTATATTTTATATTACTTTCGTTCTTTTAATAATTTTTTCAATTTTCTTTTTCAAGTTACTTTAAATACTTTCTCACTCCATAAATATAAAGTTTTTCCTCCACTAACTAATTCTTTATTATTTCTCTTTCCTACTTTATCATCATTTTATTCAATCTCTCTTTTACTTTAACCAATTACAACTTCACCAATATAATTCATCCTACAAACTATTTATTCATTCAAATCTCCTTAATTGAAGAGAAAGTAATAAGCTAGGAAGTTTTTATTGGATCGGAGGGAGTAAGTTGTTTTGACTTCTCAATAGAATCACGAATCAATACTAATGTATAAATTTCTAAAACAAGTGAGTATTAATTTAAAATTAAGTCGTAAGTAAAGCTGAAATTAGTTAATCGTAAAAATAAAAACATGACATTTTCCCATAGGGTTGATGCGGGTGGGGGGTCCCAAAGCCATTTGTCCACCCTTGACCCATAGCCTCGAGAAATAGAAAGCTCATTCCACCTTAAGATAAATTAGACGCCCCAGATGAGGGACATGGCCCCTCGAGTCGGGTATCCCTCTTGGGACTACCTTGTAGATTTAATCATCACATGCTGCGTTGGTCAGAGTCCTACGAGTATATGAACCCCTCGAGTAGACATGAGCTATGTGATAGTGTATAAATACGGATAAGGCAAAGTTCGAGGATTATATAGGGTCTAGTTCGTCTTAGCTCACTGGAGAGTTCACTTCGATTCGTCTTTCTTGATTAGTTTGTAGATCCTTAGTTAAGTCCTTCTTTCGCTTGTAATTTAACGTCTTAGTTAAGAATAAACGTGCAATTTAGGGAGGGGGGCCTTCGCAACATCAAGGGGTAGTCGCTACGTCACATGGGTCGTTGCTACGTAAAAGGGGTCGTCGCTACATCATTGGGGCCGACGCTACGTCAAAGAGCTGTAGTAAGGAATGTTTGTCCTTCGATAGGAAAGTCCTTCACTAGGTAAAAGGGCTGTCGTAAGAAATGTTTGTCATTCATGAGACAAGTCCTTTGTTAGGAAAGACCTTCGCTAGGTAAGAGGGCCGTTGTAACCTCGCTGACACTGTCACTACTTCAATGTGGCCATCTATGTCAAAGCGTCCTTCGCTGCGTCACTTGGTTGATGCTACTTCGCTACGTCACTTGGTTGATGCTACTTCACAAGTGGACTTCGCTAAATCATTGTGGCCGTCACTAGGAGGGAATCCGTCGTAATGGTAGGAGGGCCGTCACTAAACACCTGAAACCAGTGGAGGTGGAGGGGGTTAGACCCGTTTGGGTCAGTTTACCTTATAAAACAAACCGGGCTACAGACTTTACGTGTTTGAGGTTGAAAGAACTTAGTCTCGACCTTCAAAGTCTAGAGAGTGAATAATGGAGAAGTTCATACTTACATTGTAGAGTGGATAAGCTCCTATTTATAGGTGAAGGTTAGTTAAAGTGCCTCCTTGAATGAGTGACAAGTGTAAGGTCCGGATGCATCCAAGCTTGGGCTTGGGCCCTTAATGGACTTTGCATGAGCCTTGGATTATAGTCCAAAAATTAGAGCCCAAATGTTGAAGTGTTAGAGGGTCGGACTTTTGACTTTAATAGAGTCGGACTCATTTTAAACCCGGGATTGGACATTATATCTTATAACGTATTTAAGTTGCTTTAATCCGTCAGTCCTTAAATCAGACTTATTAGTAGATATTACTATGTCACAAGGGTCTTGATAAGGTGTTCATGTAAGAATTCGTTTAATACATTACTATAAAATAGATAATGTATAGAAGTATTTTTTTATCTGCACGATGAGTTCAACCTAATTAACATATCAATGTTCGGAACCAATGATACTTCATTTCACATACTGGTATAGTATTCAATTTTTTTTTACATTCGAACACATACTTCATTAATATCAGCAGGTGAAAGGCGAACTATAACCAACAATTAACCCGATTTAAGTAACGTAAGTAGTGTCTTGGCGTCAAAATCCCGGAGCTAGACTCGTCCACTGAGTCACAGTACCCCCACGCACTGACCCTTCCCAGTCACGTGCCACGCACCTCCAAGAAACGTTATGAAGCAGCTGACGTGTAGCATGTCCACGTGTACAAGTATAAATTGGCTGCTTCCTCTTTATCCATCAGAATTCACACAGCTAGCTACCTCTTCCTCCTTTCATTTCTTTTCCTTCTCTTGTCTTCTCCTCTGCAGTCTGCACACCATAAATGCAGTACCATCCACAATTCTGATTTTATTTACTTACCTCACAACAAATATCAATTCGCAAAATCATATAAATGGCCACGCCTGAATTGCAGAACGGCGGCTTCTCGGTCATGCCTCCGACCGTTGCGGCGGTTCCGGTCGATCAGAACGGCCACTCCACCGTCGCGCCGAGGGCAAACTCTCCGATTCGGATTTTTGTCTTCTTCCACAAGGCGATCAGGTCGGAGCTCGACGGGCTGCATAGGTCCGCAATGGCTATTGCGACGAACAGGAGCGGCGGTGATATCAATCAGCTTATGGAGAAGTGTCATTTTCTTAGGTCGATCTATAAGCACCACTGCAATGCCGAGGATGAGGTCAGTTCATTGTGTTTGATTTTCAATTGTGGTAGCACTTCGGTTTTGTTGTATTTTGCATCTTATTTTAGCGTAAGGGTAATATGTGGCTGAAATTGAGTGTTATCTGATTTGTGAAATTGAGTGTTATCTGATGTTGAGAAGGCCTGGTATTAGTTCACCTAGTTTTATGCATATGCTCGATTCAGTTTTTGTAGTCTCATGTTACTGTATCATATGATAGCATAGACATCTCAATTGTTGTAGGCAACTTGTGATTAGTGTTTTTCGAAGGATCCTGGTGCGTTTTAAGCATTCTGCATCCCTTAAAAGAATACGAAACACTATGTGCTGCAATATCTCTCTTTGTTTCTCCCTATTTAAAATTGTAATGAAGATGTATATAGTACTATATAAGGGAGGTGTTAGTGTTACCATGTTATGCACTTTTCCTCTTTGTTTTGGAACGGAAGGGGGTTTTGTGCATTAAAATAACATGACAGGATTTGTGTTGAGATTCCTATAACACGAGGTACTCATGCATTTCTTTGTGTATGTATCTAAATCATCTACAAGTTAAAGTACATTTTAGTATTAGTTTATGTCAGGTAGGTATGTGATCTCAGAGTGTAGATTCAGTTGCCAAAGTTGATCTGTGGATGTTCCTCGTTGCCTGAATAAATCAATTATACTATTAGTAGTTAGTTTTGAACATGGACACTATAGTCATGTGTCAAATGAAAATCAGCCATATTGTCTTTGTCCCATTAACTCGAGGACACAAGTTGGAATTGAGTATGATAATTTGATTTCTATAGAGCAATAATAGATTTGTTTAGCACAGGCTTATCAAATAGTGTTGTTCAACAATTTTACCAAAATAAGTTTCTTCACGTGAATGCCGAAGTGGTAGTTGATTAACTACTTGATTTTATAAGGTACCTAATTTTTTTTATATATTTCATATTCAACAAATCAACTAGCTTATGAGCTAATACCTATTAAGATCGACTAGCTTATCAATTATCAGATATTCAACTAACGTGACTAAACAAACCAATTAAAAAAGTAAGAAGTGGGTGTCACATTGATGCTAGAACACAGACAAAGGGTTGGTGCTAAATCATGTTATCAATGGTCAATTCCTGGTATGGTTAACTCCTGGAAGAACCAACTGATATCGTTAAATTTCTGAGCTGAAAGGCTGCTGTCTTTCCCCAAGCATGTAAAATCAGAATGTCGTTTCTGGTTAAAATGCCTACGTGGTCAAAATGATCTACATGCTGATGACTCTATAAGGAAGAGGAGCCACTCTGAATCTCACTGGTGTTGTATTGAAAGCGTCACAAATCCACTTTTACATTATGGTCCACCTTTTGCAGTTTATAATTTGTTGTGGTGACATTCATATTATAAAGGCTTTTCTCTGACGCAGTTGTCCTTTACGAAAAGTCATGTGATGATTCTTTTCTGTTTTAAAGTATCAATTTAGCTTTTACGTGTGGTTTTAGATGAGATCCAAAAATCAAAACTTCCTATCTTCCCTATTTTCTCCTGAAACTCATGGTTTGAACTTGGTGGTATAACGGCACTACCTTGAGGAAAACAGCATTTATTACTTTCCAAGATTAACTGGAGCATATTTGATTTTAACCAGAAATGAATCAGTATATGCTTTGAATATCATAGAAATATAACTAGTTATATTTGGTAACTATTTGTATACACTTGCATTAACAGCCTAAAATGTTGACATTGGAACTCTTTGCCTTTTCAATAATACAAGTCCATTTAGGTCTTACTTTATTCCATCAAATGCAATTAAGTGATTTTGAATAGGCAAATATGTAACACAAAGTCTTGGAAGAGACGTGTATTAGTGAGAGACCTCGGAGACGGATTGATGCTTTGAAGTATATGTATAATGTTTTAATCAATATCAATTATATCCTAGATCAGTTATGTTCTGCATGAATGACTTTTTTTTTTAAATCTGTCTTCCTTATCTTTTCTAGTCCTTTTGTTTCTAATGTAAAAGTAAAATACCTTGCATCATAGCATGGCACGCCTTTGGCTTAATTGTCCCTCCTTGTTGTAATATGATGAGAAACAGTCAGGCTAACCATCAACTACTTTTCGGAATTGCTGACGACAGGTAATCTTTCCTGCACTCGATATCCGCGTAAAGAATGTCGCACGGACTTATTCACTGGAGCATGAAGGGGAAAGTGTGCTTTTTGATCAGCTGTTTACATTGCTGGGCTCTGATATGGCGAATGAAGAAAGCTACAAAAGAGAGTTGGCTTCTTGTACGGGAGCTCTTCAAACATCAATCAGTCAGCACATGTCTAAAGAAGAGGAGCAGGTTTGTCTTGATCTTGCCTGACGAGCATCACGCTATGCTTGTTGCATATTAGTTAATTTGAAGAATTTTAGCTACTGCTCATTATCTTTTCTGGTTGCTCTGGAGGATCAGTCACCTTACTACTCTAGTACTGTAATGGGAGCACTGAGTCCTATTTGTTTTGCTGTATTGCCATCATATCCAATTGTCTCGCTAGATTTAAGTTGGTCAGGACCACTTACTGTCCTTTTAAGACCAGTATTCTGCTTTGCTGGCAGGTCTTCCCCTTGCTTAATGACAAGTTCTCATTTGAGGAGCAGGCATCTTTAGTCTGGCTATTTTTGTGCAGCATTCCTGTTAACATGATGGCCGAATTCTTGCCTTGGCTTTCCTCTTCGATTTCATTAGATGAGCGCCAGGATATGCGTAAATGCTTACAGAGAATAATCCCGAAAGAGGAGCTACTTCAACAGGTTTGTTAACTTGAACATGGACAGGAATGTAGCAGATGCCGTTAGCCTAATACCATCATTCTGACTTATCTTGTTTTTGTTTAAGATCATATTCAGCTGGATGGATGGTGTAAAGGTAAACAACAAGCGTAAAAGGTGTGAAGATAGTCCAAGTCAGTCCATTGTATCTGTCAGTTTAACAGAGAATGAATCATGTGCTTGTGAATCCTCCCGGTCTGCTGAAAAAGATATTGGGTTGTCTGATTCTAGCCTTAACAAGTCTTCGCAATATCATCCTGTGGACGATATACTTCACCTGCACAAGGCTATTGAAAAGGAATTGAACGATATTGCTGAAGCAGCTAAACGTATAAAGCTGACTGGAGATTTTTCTGATCTATCTACATTTAATAAAAGACTCCAATTCATTGCGGAAGTCTGTATTTTCCACAGGTATCTTTACTGATTTTTTTTTTTGGTCTCATTACTTTATTTTTAACTTTTATATTGTCTAACATCCAGCATCTGGAGAAGTTCAGATTCTTTCTGTCTTAACTTGTTTTAATGCTTGTGTTGCGGTGAAATTTGGCCTATCCAAAAATACTATAGATGCTTTATCGTAATAGCAGCCGGGCATAAACCGTAATATTAGTTAATAGTGTCTTTGGTGTTGTAAGTTAGTAGGGGGTAACTGAATTGAAATCTTCTACTGGTCATTTTCCGTGGGAGATCAAGGTTTCTGAGAGATTAATAGTGAAGCTAATTCAATATGTAAATTCACCCACATGCTAAACCAATCATCTCTATTACCGCTGCGTAATATATAGATTAATCACATACCGTTTCAGGGAGAGAGTGTGTGCTGTGTCAAAAGAAACTCAAAGAGCACAAACAATGATGAATACAATATTTGATCCAGTTTCTGATCCTGATACTATCTAATCCATTTTTGAGGCCTAACATACAGCATGTTTGATCTAATATATTATCGTAAACTCTAATACACACTCAGTGCAGTTCCAACAGCAATAAGCTGTGATCTCACTATCTTCTTTGCATGCTAATATTATATGGCTAATTTGCCCATTGTTGTCCCTGAATTAATATCTGACAGTTCTTTTTGTATGTACTCTGTGCTGAGATATTAATAGAAATATTTTTTTGTATTTCAGCATTGCCGAGGACAAAGTTATATTCCCTGCTGTAGATGCAGAAATGTCTTTTGTTCAGGAGCACTCAGAAGAAGAGAATGAATTTGGCAAAATCAGATTGCTGATAGAAACTATTGAAACAGCTGGAGCCAACTCATCTGCTGACTTTTACTCTGAATTATGCTCACAGGCTGATCATATAATGCATACCATAAAGAAGCATTTTCGCAAAGAGGAAATTCAGGTATGCAAATGGATAATTCATCTTAATCTTGCAATATTTGATTACTGAAAGATAATAGTTCCTAGGCCCTGGCGGTGCCACAACATGTATTTATTGAAACATTAGTATAATTGAAAGAGTGAACGAGTTTATATAAAAGAAAGGGTAAACCAATATGATTTTGTTGCATGAGAGAAAATCCAAAAGAATTTTCATTTTGATAAGAAATTTACTGTAACCCACAAGCTCGAATCTTGTGCCCGGTCCTCTTGTCTAAAAGTAAAAAATAAGCCTCCTGTTAGTCTCTCTTGAAAATGGAATATATAACTGTCCATGAGAACACTGGCTTTGGAAGGTAGGGCCCAACATTTGCCAAGGGCTGTACTTGACTTTTATTTATAGTTATGCATATGCATCACAGTGAGACTTTTGATGCCAGACTGCCAGTATCTGATTTTAAACCAATCAAAGAATATCGTTTCTAGATTGACTGAATTGTTAAGATTTAACTTCTTTCTATGCATGTAGATATTTACTTTCTCAACTGCTGTAGGTCCTTCCACTCGCAAGGAGGCTCTTTAGCCTTGAAAGGCAGCGAGAACTATTGTATCAAAGCTTGTGTGTGATGCCATTGAGATTGATCGAATGTGTCTTGCCATGGTTAGTCGGGTCATTGAGCGAAGAGCACGCTCGATGTTTCCTTACTAATATGCAAATGGCAGGTACTGTGTTAGATTCGTCAACCTACTTTTAGCAACCTATTAATGCACGCTAATGAATCAGCATGTGATTTCTTTTTTCTTAATTGTTTACTGCAGCTCCGGCATCAGATGCTGCATTAGTTACTCTTTTCACTGGCTGGGCATGCAAAGGTTCTCCTAGGGGCACCTGTTTATCTTCTATCGAACTGGGTGGTTGTCCTGCTAAAGAGCTACAAGAAACCCAAGATAATGGTAGAAGTTACTGTGCCTGTGCAAGTACCTGTGATGAAAGTACAACCCAGAAACGAACATGCAAGTGCAACATGGTGGTCAAGCAAGAAAGCTCAGTTTCTATGGTTGATAGCAATGCTTGCTGTTTTTCTACAATAGAATCCCCAAAATCATCTCTGAACAACCAGTCCTGCTGTGTTCCTTGTCTGGGAGTTGACAGCACTAGTCTGGGAGTCGGTTCCATTGCTACGGCCAAATCTTTGCGCTCTTTATCTTTTAGTCCAGGTGCTCCTTCTCTGATCTCGAGTCTTTTCAACTGGGAAGCAGAATCTAACTCCTTTATCAATGGCCTTACAACTCGACCAATTGATAACATATTTAAATTTCACAAAGCGATACGGAAAGATTTGGAATTTCTAGATGTTGAATCTGGGAAGCTGAACGACTGTAATGAAACTTTCCTCAGACAGTTCACCGGCAGATTTCGTCTTTTATGGGGCTTATACAGGGCTCATAGCAATGCTGAGGACGATATTGTGTTCCCTGCTTTAGAATCAAAAGAAACTCTTCATAACGTTAGCCATTCTTATACCTTGGACCACAAACAGGAGGAAGAACTTTTTGAGGATATCTCATCTGCATTGGCTAAGCTCTCTCGACTTCATGAGAGCTTGAATGCAAAGAATGTGGCTGTGAATCTGAGTGAAAGTCTTTCTGGTTCTTTAAGTCGTGTTAGCAATTTAAAAAAATATAGTGAGCTGGCGACAAAGATTCAGGGCATGTGCAAATCCATCAAAGTGACTTTAGATCATCATGTTATGCGTGAAGAGGTTGAACTCTGGCCCTTGTTTGACAGGCATTTTTCTGTGGAGGAGCAGGACAAACTTGTTGGCAGAATCATTGGCACGACGGGAGCAGAGGTACTCCAATCAATGCTTCCCTGGGTAACATCTGCTCTTACACAGGAAGAGCAAAACAAGATGATGGATACTTGGAAAAATGCAACAAAGAACACCATGTTCAGCGAGTGGCTGAATGAATGGTGGGAAGGGACTCCAGCAGCACAATCGCATGTATCGACATCAGAGAATGGAACCCCACAAGGTACATATTTTACGCATGAGTCCTTCTAGCACATTTTCAATACTTCCTGACTTTCTGTAGCTCATTTTCGATACTTGTGAACTTTTATATTGTCCCAAGTAAAAGGTATATTCTTGGCTACTTGTTGAACCAATACTTTAAAGGTACTAATAATTTCTTTGTCCAGAGCATGATACTCATGAACCTTTGGATCCCAGTGATACCTTCAAGCCTGGGTGGAAAGACATTTTCCGGATGAATCAAAATGAGCTTGAATTAGAGATACGGAAGGTCTCTCGTGATTCGACTCTTGATCCAAGAAGAAAAGATTATCTCATGCAGAATCTTATGACAAGGTTTCTCTTTCTTGCTATTTTCAGTCTTTTGTCATTTTGCGTGTAGTCTAATCTTTATATAGTTCCCATTGTCTAACCCTGTTGTCGGTAACTTTGTAGTCAGTGGATAGCTTTTCAGCAAAGATCCTCACAATCAAGGACAGGCAAATCTGATGATGGTGAAGATTTACTTGGATGTTCCCCATCATTCCGTGATCCTGAGAAGCAAATCTTTGGCTGTGAGCATTACAAGAGAAACTGCAAGCTGCGTGCTGCATGCTGTGGCAAGTTATTTCCATGCAGATTCTGCCATGATGAAGTCAGTGACCACTCAATGGAGAGGTAACTCCTTGATTATCTCTAATGTTATGCCAGGATGTGATTTCATTTTCTGAATCATGTTGTATGGTTTGTCAATTAATGCAGGAAGGCAACATCTGAAATGATGTGCATGAATTGCCTGAAAATTCAACCTGTTGGACCAATCTGCACAACGCCATCTTGCAAAGGGCTCTCAATGGCAAAATACTATTGCAGTAGTTGCAAATTCTTCGATGATGAACGGTACGATTTCAGCAGGTTTCATTGGAATATTATTACATCTCCAAATATTTATATTTTGTTTGGAATATACCACCAACTAGGTGTTCATGAGTAGTGTGTTTTTCTTTTCTTTTTTTTTCACCATTGTGCGTAGTGTATCCACGTGATCATTTACTCACCTGAACATGGTGATGACTACTCATATTATTTGGTCTATCTTGACAAATTAGTCTGTCGTTAAATTGTCTTTGTGGCAGACTATTCATTGCACAACCTGTATCGGTTGCTTGTCATTTGATTATCCTTGTCAAATCCATCGTCACACACTGTTTCTTGTCATTTGAATAACTCCGTAATATTTGCATTTCAATCCATGTTCTCCCAGGGAGGTTTATCACTGTCCTTTCTGCAATCTATGCCGTGTTGGAAAAGGACTCGGGGTGGACTTCTTTCACTGCATGACTTGTAATTGTTGCTTGGGGATGTCGGTCATAGACCATAAGTGCAGGGAAAAAGGTCTTGAGACCAACTGCCCAATATGCTGTGACTTTTTATTCACGTCAAGTACAGCAATCCGGGCTCTTCCATGTGGCCATTACATGCATTCTGCTTGCTTCCAGGTCTCGTATGTTCTGTTCGATTGCTCCTTAATTTCTCCTCGTAATATGGACCATGTTGACGGTTAATAATTTTCCTTGACCTCTTCTCTTTCTTGTACAGGCATATGCTTGCACACATTACATCTGTCCCATATGCAGCAAGTCCATGGGAGATATGTCGGTAAGATGGTTCTCGTCTTCCTCTTGCTAGATGAAATTTAAATCTCGACTTTGTGTCCATTATTTAACTGTGTTAGCTACAGGCTACTAAGTATTTATGATTATACTTAATCGATTGCATTCACATTTTGAGTTATAAATATCGCGCTACATTTTTTCTGCAATTTTACTCCACCTGCTTCCTCCTTTGATGTGGAGCTGATTTTGTGTTATTTTGTTTTTCACGTTCACCAGGGTTCAAGAACATCTCATGCATTATTTCTATTCTTTTATAAACTACTTAAAGGCTAATTACTAAACAGGTATACTTTGGCATGCTCGATGCGCTGATGTCTTATGAAGTACTTCCAGAAGAATATAGGGACCGTTGTCAAGTGAGCATTATATAACACTAGTGTAGTGTGTTCCCCTATCTTACTCACTCACTCACTCACTCTTAAACACTCAATAAACTTCACTTTTGATGGACAGGATATATTATGCAACGATTGCGATAAAAAAGGCACTGCATCGTTTCATTGGCTGTATCACAAGTGTGGTTTCTGCAGGTCGTACAATACAAGAGTCATTAAGGTTGATAGAGAACCTACTTGCTCTAGGTAGTTTTTTTGTTTTGTTTTGTTTTTGAACGGATACTTTAGACAGACAATGTTCATTCATCATGTGTAATACTTGGAGCATCTTTAGATCAAATTCTATGTACAAATTTTTCGAGAGACTCCTATGCAACTGATTAGAAAGATCTTCTATACAGATTTTTTTTTATAGCTCGTTTGGATACATATTTTTGCAGGTGTTTCTTGTCTCTTGAAACTTAAAGATGCATTACATAAATGAAGGGATTGCATTACATTTTCTATTTTCTCATTCGTATCTGAACAGAAAAGTGAAGTGATGTCAAAGCACAAGGCAAACAGTTAGCCACACCATTACCATAAAATTTATGGTGGTAATGTAATGTAGAGCGCTCTGAAGTCCAAGTAGGGGCAGGTTGTGTGAATCTAAAGTAGGGCTCATGCCGGCTGCTAGACTTCCTTGAGAAAAAAAAAACTAGCCTAATTTAAAGTTTCCTTATTCCCATTAAATTTCTTTCTTTTCTTTTTTCCTTTTTAAATCAAAATTGTTGTGTACTGTTGTTACATTTTCATGTGAGATTCGGACTGGAGTATTGCTATTGTCGTTTATTAAAATATTCATAATCAAGATGGACAAAAGTATCATTTTGGAAGATAAATTTTAAATGATAAATTAAATGGGTTGGAGAATTTAAAGGTTGGGAGTCCATTCAAGAGCTGATTCATTCTTCGTTAGTTGGTATGTCATAAAGTTCATTTCTCAGTAGACAAAAGCTACATCTAACACACCAACTCAAATACACAACTTATGCATCAATGATCACCGAACACAATCTAATTTTTTTCCGTGCTTGTCAATTGGTTCCAATCATGTTTGATTTTGGTTCTTTCGTTTGCATGAGCTCTAATTGATTTATAATTCTAACTCAACTACGATGATAAACCTTTAGTATATATGATAAATATTCTCTCCTCGTCTCAACAAATTTCATATATTTGTCATTTTAAACCGGTCATTACTAAAAAATAAAGTTACCCCACCACTAATAAATAATAAACAATCTCAACTTTACACAAAAATTACACATTTTGCCACTAAAAATACAATTTTCCCCACATTTCTTCATTTTTTATCATTACTTTAACTTTTTGCATAAAACTATACTTCTTCATCTAAATCTACAAATTATTAGTTCAATCTAAGGATCTATTTAGTAAAATTAGTTGAAAATGTAATTGGTAACTATTCATGTAAATTTTTTTGACGAGCTAACTTGATTAGCTTCTCAAACCAGCTAGCTTGTTTAAAAAGTTGTGGTAATGAATTTCTCTTATTTAAAAGAGACTTATAAAACTAAAAAGTTAGTGATAAATATTTGAGACACAATGCTTAGGTATAACTCCATTCTATATCAATTCTATCTAATAATATAAGTCACGTACAATTTTTATAATAAAGAGTATTTTGAGTTAGAATTGATCAAAATAAAAATATACTCTAAACTACATAATATTCAATCCAGGACATATGATATACATCACTTGCATTTTAACATATTCCATATTTGTAGATATTTGTTTTTGTACTTAACCATGTCGATTTCCTCAATAAAAGATGATATCATCAAATTCCATAATTTGCAAAAATAGCCTACATTTGGAAACTTGAATTGAATTGGGATAATAATTGCAGTTAGTGCCTGAACAATAGTAGAATCTCTTAAACTCAAGTGGGAATCAAATCTCTTGCACTTTTTCTCCACTTCCATTCTTCACCTCTGCGATTATCCAATTCTCCATACGCGTACTCTTCATTTTTCCATTCTCAAGGTAAATTCATGTTTTCTTTAACTCTTACGTTCCTTATCAACAATTCCATTTCTTTTCTTTTCGTCATATGTGTATAAAAATCTCTTCTTTATGCAATAGTAGATCATACGCACTACAATTTGATGCAATCATTGTTCTTCACTATTTTTATCTTTATTGATTCCGATGAGCTTTCTGTCAAGCGATCCAATGCATCGAAAACGGGTCCCTTCAAGCTCGTTGTTTGCGAAAATTTTGTCTTTCTTGCAATGGAATGTTTAAATTGGGATTTGGTTGCAGATTTGGAGACAGAAGGGGTTTCTTGAATTTAGGGCGGAATGCTGTTCAGATAGGTAGTCGATTAACTTGAAAAATATATAAAGGGGCAATCTTGTGTGGCTGAATTTGGGAAGAGGTATGTCTGGTACAAAAATGGAGGGGGCATCAGCTCCGGTTTCACGTAGAGACCCGTACGAGGTGCTTTGTGTATCGAGAGAGTCGTCGGATCAGGAAATTAAAACTGCTTACAGGAAACTTGCTCTCAAGTAAGTGATTCTTCCGTCACTTGGCTTCGATGTGATTTGAATCGTGGGCTCGTACGTGCGTATCGTTTCCCGAGTAGTTTATGACTCATAGGCATTGATTTTATATGGTTTTAGTCTTGGTGGAATTTTTGATTGATATGTAAATTAGACCTTTTATTTGGCCACTCTTTCCATTGCTTGATTTCAATGTTTTTTGATTGTTCTTTACTTTTTTTAGACCTCTGCAGTGTGCATAGTGTTATGAGGTTTTATGATCTACCATTAGCTTTTGCATGACAACTGAAGTTCCTAATAGTGAGAGGCAGCATCTGAATGGTGGTCTAACGTGCTTCGTTCCCCACCCC
>JAYMSP010002162.1:0-25883 GCA_036897095.1 Plantago elongata
ATATTGATAACCGTGTACAGATCGATGGGACTATATGATAGTAGAAGTTAAACGATTCAGACTATGAAACACGCCCCACCAACATACAAGTTACAACTAAAGCGACAGATCGAGAAGCAAACACAAACCTGGAACTCCAGAGTGATTGTAGCTACTAGTTAGTAGGCTGCCAACTACCATGGTCGGTGGCCCTTTCCCTTTCCGGTGGCTCTAGCTTGTGAGTACCTTTCCCTTTCCGGTGGCTCTAGCTTGTGAGCTACTCAATTCGGTGCGACCCCAAATCAAAATTCCGAGTATTTCTACTATGACCGATCTACAATTGTTGGATTTTGTTTGAATGGTTAGGATACCTATATACATGGAAACAATAAACGGTCATTTTACTTCGAAATTTGGAGAATTGATAGACGGTTTAACGAATGTTGAGAGAAATTAGGTTACAGATTGAAGAGGAAGCGAAGAAATCGAGAAAGTAGAAGAATAGACGCTGCGTTGTTTGTATCTCTGCGTCTTCACTCTTCTTCTGAAATTTTATTGCAATATTTCTCGTGGACTCCAATATTGGGGCTCAGAGTTGGGCCTTGGGGCCCTAGGCAAGGCGAGGCCCTGCGCGATTGGGTTTACCGCGCATGGACTTAACCGGACCTGCGTGTCATGACGACGCATCGTGACTCGTCACCATATTTAATATGGCATAAGTAGGCTACTTAAGATATACACTTTGTAGTAATAATTTCTCATCTGGAATTCTCTAAAGCTATTTTATAAGATTATTATGCACGTGGAGTTTTTCTTTTAGGCCAATAAAAAATTCATTAAGAATATCAAGCATCTGTCATGTATATCCATGGAGGAAGAGGGGAAGATGGGTTCCATGGTGATTTTTTAAATTTTTTTTCATATTCAATAGTTATGGGATAATCTTGAAATTTTCAATATAAATTGGATCAATCTGAAATTAACAAAGGTCTAGCATATTTATATTTTAGTCCTAGGTATTTATGTATTTTGCAAAGTGATAATTGTCACATAAATAAGCCGCCACGTGTTATGGGATATTTAAATTGGACAATAATGCATTTTAAGGTATCAAAATTGAAGCGCTTCAAAATAAGGTACCAAAAGGCGAAATGTAACAACTTAAAGTACATTTTATGAATATTTTATTATGGGTGTGTTTCTTCACCCTCCTTTATGACGGAAAGTCAGACGACTTATCTGTCATAATTTACCTTAGTTCGGTCAAACTTAACAAAGTCGTTAATTTTGACTAACATAGTATAAAAATTGGACGAAAGGTTAGTGAAAGGTATAAAAAGTATATTGCATCAACTAAAGGTATCAAAATGTGAAATGTTACAACTTATAGTACCATTTATGGATTTTTCCCGTAACACCATGATTTCCAAATCGAATTCAAATTTTAAAAGTTCATGCAACCAGGCAGGTCTTCTATTGTTAGTCAGGATGCCGCATTGACTAACGTTAGTCACCTATTTAATCAATTGGATTAAAACTTCAACAGTGGAGATCAAATAATCTCCTACCGCCCGCATTAAGTGTTGCCATGAAGTATCGCTCATGTCGTACGAGGTGTTGCGTTATGTGTTGCTCTAAATATGATTTTTAGATATGATTTTATGCGTTAAGTCACCTACATCGCTTATATTTAAATATGATTTTTAAATATTATATTAAAAATATTTTTTCATATATTCAATACCCCTATTAAAAAATTAAAATATTTAAATAAACAAATTAAAATTAAATTAAAATCTCTAGAGGTATCAAAATTAATGATAAAAACTAAATTAAAACAGTTGGGGAATTTTAATTTAGGGTTTATGTGAATATTGAGGAATTGTGGAATTTTAATTTAGAGTTCATGTAAATGTTGTCCTCTTTCTTGTTAATTGTCATCCTTAATTATGTGTAATGTGAATATTTGTAACTAATTATAAATTTTAAAATTATAATCCTCTTACAAATTTAATATGTGTTTAATTATTCTTTTAGAAAATTAATGAAAAAAATTAAATTTGTATAACGTGTAGCGGCTGAGGGCGATAGTAGAGTGCGATATGAAACAATGGTTTAGTGCGATATAAAGCGATAAACACGTGTTAAATCTGGACATACTGACTAACAATAGTTAGGGCGACACTTCGACTAATAGATAATATGGACCTACTATTACATTATCGTTCTTTTTTTTTTGGGAAGAAAATTGTTTGGCATAGTACCGGTCCGAGGCCCAATATGACGGACAGATCCATTAGCCATCAAATTGTTGGGCTGCCCCATCAACTTAGCCCAGTCCAGAAAGGAGTAAACCCAATTTCAAAAGTCCAATGAAATATATATATCACAACCATCCAACCCTAGCCAGCCGCCAAACTCAGAGTACACTCCGAGAAAAATGGTGAATCAAGGAGGTGAGAAACCAGAACCGATCTTCAGAGACATACGGAGATATTATTGCCAATACTGCGGTATTTGCCGATCGAAGAAAGCTCTCATTTCAGCTCACATCCTTGCCGATCACAAGGTATGCTTTGAGCTAAGCTTTTCTCAATTTGTACGATTTCCGATTGTCGTGATTGAAACTGATCTTCCTTTCGTTGTGTTTGTTATTTGAAGGATGAAGCTAAAGAAGAGGAGAAAGTTGAGGAGGTGAAGAAGATTAATACCTGTGAGGAGTGTGGTGCGACTTTTACAAAACCTGTTTATTTGAAGCAGCATATGCTTGGCCACTCTGTTGAGGTTAGTTTGTGCCTGATTCAATGTATATGCTATGTTTCATCTGTTCTTTTGTGACAAATGGTACTTGTGTTCAACTGTTGATGCTCTAAGCTGCTAAATCCTCATTTATGTTTGCTTGATTAGTGTTTATGTATGAATTTCTGACAGAAGTATCTGCATCTTCCTACTTGCTAGTCCTGTAGAAATCGCACATGTTATATTCAGCTGTTCGAATGCTGTGTTGTAGTTATAAGCTATAGATCTGTGTTTGTATGCTGTGGAGTCTTTAGTGGTGTATCAGTTGTAAGATATAGATAGATCTGTGTTTGAATACTGTGGAAGTCTAGATCATTTTGCTTGATCTTTAATCGTCTGTTCTAATACTATAGGATGCATAGGTTGCTCGTCTTAATTGGACTTCTTTGGATTTTAAATCCAATGAACGAAATGCATCTCTTATTAATTGGTTTATGTGAACTTGTAATTCAAACTATATACGCGTAACAGGCTACACTGGAATTGGTGGTTCTAAATGTCCTATTAATTTGAATTTCATATTGTTATTATATTTTGGAATGTCATATTATGATTTAGTTACTTCACTGCTTGCACATTTTTTTTGTATTTATAAATTCCAGTGAAGTAAATTGATTTAGCTTTTGTGTATCTCCTGTGGCTCTATATTATATTTGGTATTGAAATCGATTATATTGCAGATTGTAAAGGAAAGAAATATAATTATGAATCATTGGGTGTGAAGCATTGGATCCCATAAAAAAGAACTCCAAAATGCAAGAGGCAGCATTTTTCCTTGAATGGATCAGTACCAGGTGGGGGACTGCCTGCGAAGCTCCTTCAAGTGAGCCTCGGTCACGCTCGGAGGTTTGAGGAATTACTATACATTTGATTAGAGATTTATTAGTGAAGTCTATGAAAGCCGGGATCTTATGGCAACTTTATGTGTTGCAGAGGCAATTTTCATGCCCAGTGGATGATTGTCACTCTAGTTATAGACGGAAAGATCACCTGACCAGGCATTTACTTCAACATCAGGGTAAATTGTTCGAGTGTCCTGTTGAGAACTGTAGAAGCAGGTTTGCTTACAAGGGTAATATGACACGCCATTTGAACGAGTTCCATGGAGAATCAGATGATGAAGGTGCTTTCAATGTTGAGCTTCCCAAGGAGCATGTATGTCCAGAACCTGGTTGTGGCAAGTCGTTTAGGTATCCTTCCAAATTGCGGAAACATGAGGGTTCACATGGTAAGTCCTGCAGAAGCCCTTCCTTTATGAGTCTTATTTTGAAATCTGACATCACAGTATTCAGAACATCTTTCTTGACCCTGTAGAAATTTTATCTTGGATGCGTGCAGTTAAGTTGCATACAAGTGAGGCATTCTGTTCTGATCCTGGATGTTTGAAGAGTTTTACCAATGAGGACCGTCTAAAGGAGCATATAAGGACCTGCCATCAACGTATACATTGTGATAAATGTGGGGCTATGCAGTTAAAGAAGAACTTTAAGCGTCATCTTCGCATGCATGAAGGAAAAGGCAACTCGGAGAGAATCAGCTGTAGTTTTGAGGGATGTTCACTTACATTTTCCACGGTAACCTCCCAAACTTGACACAGTACATGTGTGCTTTTACTCTGGAGTAAATGTTTACTGAAAACAACTTATCATCTCAGGCATCAAATCTCAGCCAACACATTAAAGCTGTACACTTTGAGCTTAAACCATTTGTCTGCTGTTTCCCTAACTGTGGCAAGAGGTTCCCGTTTAAGCATGTGAGGGACAAGCATGAAAAATCTGGATGCCATGTTTATACCATGGTATGTTCTCCTTGGTTTTTTACCGAGTCATTTATAGAGTAATTAAGTGGTGTTGGCAGGAATTCTCATCTTTTGCACTTGATTTTTAGGGAGATTTTGAAGAGTCGGATGAGCAGTTCCGTTCTATGCCAAGAGGAGGCCTGAAAAGGAAATTCCCACCGATAGAAACTCTGATGAGGAAAAGGATTAGGATCCTTCCGCCTTCTGACACAGATCAGTTTATTTTTGCTCGAGAGAGTACATAATCAGATATCACGGTGTTGTCGTAAATGAAAATATATGGAGTAGGATGTTATAAGTGTAGCTACTTGATCCCTTTTGTGCTGGGTAACTACTCTGATTGTAAATGTGAAATATGTCTGAATTTGGGAATGTGGAATACTGTGTAGAGATATTAATAGTATTATCTGTTGTGAATTACACAAGGCTCCCCGTTATAATTTCGACCAATCACAAATTGGGTCGAACTCAACTGTTATGAGTAGTCTAGTTAGTGCGTGCTACTCTTGTATAGGGAAATGAAGGCAGTTTGTTATTCTGATTTTGCTCATAAAGATAATCCTATATAATCCCATAGTAAATAAAGACCTAACATTATACTGTTACTTTGAACTTTTTTACATTATTAATGCCAATTCTAAAGTTACTGTGAATGAATTAGTGAGTCTTTCACATCTATTCGTCTTTCCCTGGCTTGGTATCTTGAATTTTTAAATTGTAACATTGATCATATTCTAAAAATCAATAAAAGTTGAAGTGGATCTATAGGTCCAACATTTACGTGCAATCACATATAGGCCTATTAACGAAGTCCACTTGTTAGTATGCGTTAGCATTATCCTTTTGGGCTTTTTGATTAGGCCAATTCTGTGTTATTTTTATTTTATTTTTTATAATGATTATGGGTGATTTTGTTGATTACTTGATTCGTCAATAATCAAGTTCACTATCAAGTTCACTATGAGAATGATTTCACCGAAACATTTCACGACAAGGATGAAAGTTAGCGGTAGTTAATTTAATATAATAACAATGTGCAAGTTCACTGTTTAATTATAGTAATTAATATTTGGTGTTCCTTCACAAGTCTAATGTACTTTATGTAAGTACGTTAAGTACAATGATGGTGAGTTGTTATGAAATGTGACAAAGTGCCAGTTTGTAGAAGTTGAACATGGTATATTGAAACTGTTAGTGGTTAGTAGTACCTTTTTTTCTTCCTCAAAAAGCCCACGATCACTTTGAAGGATAGCTTGCCATAAGGGTCGGTTTGTTTTACATATAAAGTTGAAACATATATAGTATCTATTAATCGTTTCGCCTCCAATATATGTCTTTGGTTCGATTTGCCATGAGGGTGTATGGAAGACCATTATTGATGCATACAGTGAATTACTAAAATGTGCTTAAACTTTAACTGAAGTTGGTAAACGTAGTACTTTCAATAATACACAATCATTAATTATGGGTGTTGATTGGGGGAGGGGAGGGGGGTTGAGACGATGATTAGAGAATGGTTCTCATGTCTTATGACTTAGTGTATTTTTGTATAATTAACTATCACGGAAAATATTTAAGATCGTGAAATTTTTATATATTACCCATGTACATAACGAAACTGCATCCATGGAAAAGGAAAAGGAAAATAAATCATGCATGTTGGTAAATGATTTACCAACTTTACATAATAAAACCCATACTTTTCCAAACGGTAAAGATCATTACGTACGGAATCTATCATTTTCTTCATGAGGCCCAAAACTTGAAGCCTACGTTTGATCAAGCATAATTTCAACTCATGAAGTTCTTGCTTGTAAATAATTTAAGAAGACTGCAATAAACAGTTGATATAATTAAATACAGATAAATCACAATCAAAATGAGGATAAAAAAGATTTGGTCAACGGTATAACATAATGATGAATGATGAGTGAGAATTGGTTACAAGATTCAGAAATAAATTGAAGAATCACCAACCAAACATTTGATCTGTTCATCATCACTTTTCACAGTTATACATACAGGTCAATCACATGGTTGTGCAGTGGGGAAAAATTGTTTCCCTAAGCTCGCCATTAATGCATTTTTGAGACAATTTTGCAGGTTCTAGTTGCTTGCACCAGTAACATCATCACATAGACATGTCAATGGCACTTCTCTTGTTTAGGACCGGCAATGTTGCTCTAGTCCAACTTGGACAAGTTGCATCTATACCAGTTCCATTCAACTCATTTCTATATATGTATACTCCATCATAAGTTATGGTTCAATTAAGATGATGACTTTTTCATGTATATACTTGCACCATAAACTATCTTTCTTCATTACTCTTAATCCTGCATTTATGAATAGAAATGTATACATTGTTGGTATAAATGATGTTCGAAATCTCTGAAACTTTTTTAAAATTTTGACGAATTGAAAATACAGTTGTTAACAACTCAGGGCCCTTGTTAGTGCGCAACTGCTATAGCCGATGAGCTTACTAAGGACAAGGCCGTATATGTATCGTCGTTAGTATAAAATGAATTACTCATGTATCTCTCGTTCAAATCACTTAAGAGACTGTTTGTGATAAAATTCTAGTTGAATTGTTCCTATTCCAAAGATCTTCATATTATAGGTGGAACTGTTTTTTACTTATATTATATTTATCCTTTCGATATTAGTTGACCTGATGCATTCTTTTCCTCTTAGTTTTTGTTTTTGGACAAATGAGATACGTGCGTTATGTTGCACCCTTGGACTTCAAAACCTGTAATTAAATTATAGGTGATGAAAACATAACTAGCTAGGGAGATTAGTGTTATTGATATCCTGATGGTGAAACAAACTATGATTAATGAAAATCTCACTCCATTAGACCGACCTTTGTACACAAAGTCAAAATGAGAGACTGAGTTAGGTTACTTACTACCCTCATTATATATTCTTCATATCATTCATTTTCAACGAAATAAATTCAAACACTTCAACTATACCTGTACAAACATTTATTAATCCGCACCATTTCTCCAACAAACACAATCACCATCATTTGTTTAGCTATAAGATGTAACATATACAATTAATGTTAGTTTTTTTTTATAATCAAAGTTTGTAATATATCCAACAATAACTTGTATGTACTTCAAATTTGAGGAAAAAATTGACTTTGCCTAAGCAAGATATGTGGGCAAGATATGTGGTTGCCTATGTGCAAGATTTTCCTTTCATCTTTACTATCATTAGTGAATACGAGTACAGTTTGGATCAATCTACAGTAATTGATTTTCAAAAGAGTTTCTAACATATGGATGAATGCCTATGATATGGGTCCATTCGGATTATCGAGTTCTCACTATTACCTATCGTTATATCATTCAAATAACATACTCACTCAAATAATATACACGGATTTAAAGGTCTGATTGATATGGAATTCGAATTGAATTTTGCCAATTCGAATGGTCTGTTTTGTGTATATCATTAGTAAATACGAGTACAACTTGGATCAATCTACAGTGATTGATTTTCAAAAGAGTTTCTAACATATGGATGGATGCCTATGATATGGGTCCATTCGAATTATCGAGTTCTCATTATTACCTATCGTTATATCATCCAAATAACATACTCACTCAAATAATATATACGGATTTAAGGGTCTGATTGGTATAGAATTCAAATTTAATTTTGTCAATTCAAATGGACTGTTTTATGTACAAAACATGCCATTCGAATTGACAAAATCCAATTCAAATTTTACAACAAACTGTTATAAAACAGTCCATTTGAATTGATAAAATTCAAATTCAAATTTTATAACAAACCGTCACTAATAAGTAATTGTTACGCTTACATCATGCACTCTCCTCAAACAAACTTTGGAAGAAGTCGATATTTTGTTACCAATAATTATAAATTATGAACATCGTTCCATTAAGTTAAACCATCAATTGTTTTAACAATATCTTTAGTAACTTTTCAAATTGTCTAATGCATGCTAGTCTTTTTGTTGGATATAGAGGTACAAAATTTCAACATTCTCAGTCTAGACGCCGTTGATAAATTAGCTGGAAAGAATTCATTATTGTTTTGGACTACTTTAAAAGAAAGCGTTGGAAAATATAGGTGCAGTTGCAGTCCACTACACAATTTCACATAAAATTTGCTTCTACACTATCCTTAATTTCACTCATACAAAGACTATCTTTTATTAAAAATGTAACTACTTATAGCCTGAAAAGGCTAAAGCAATATGGATCAATGTCACTTAATAATGTGAGTGTATTTTTAATCTTTTACATCTTCTCCATCTACTCTTTTTTCTCTCTCAACATATTTACATGTTTCACCCATCACAACCAGAGCAAACCGACACCAACACTAACCGGAACCGGAACTCTAAGACACCAGCTGGAAGATGGTGTAGCCCATTGCGTGACACCGTAGCCCATTAGACTGTATCGGATTTTGAAAAAATAAAGTCGTTTGTGATTTTTATTTATATTTTTACTTTTAAATTGAAAGTTATAGTCATTTTAAAATTAGATAAAAATAAAAATAGTAAAAGGATAAATGGACAACTTTCGGTAATTTTAGTGGAGAAATATGAATTAAGAAATGAACTAATTTTAATTTTAATGGTAGTTAAAGCTGCTGAGAAAGTGAAAGCTCATGACTAATTAATTATTAGGTGCAATTAATTAATTTTGCCTTGACATTGTAACGGCTAGACTGCATAGGTTTCTGTCTTTCTTGAAAGTCTCGTTGTCTAGATGACATGTTATTATTAGTACTAGGTCTACAATTGTTGTTTTTCACTTGACATCTTCCAAGTTGCTAATTGTGTGATTAAACCAGATATAATCAACATTAATTACACATTTGTCGTACGTTGTTAACTTGTTTCGAACTAAATCATCGGGCTAATCACTCTTTCAATTAACTTTTCAACCAATAATTATTTGAAACATTTAGTATAGGTATACTTATTAGGCGTGCATATATGTTAAGAGTCTGTATGTGCACTTGATATATACAGGTTGGACAAGTTACAATTCGATTTGGAACATAAAATGCATTTTGTTGAACTTATTGTTCGTTGTACATTTATACATTTATAAATGTTATATACGTGGAGAATGTAAATTTTAAAAACTCAGACAAGATCAACCATGTTATTTTAGTTGTGGCGTAAAGGTTTCTTGTAGTATCTACATTAGTTTCAATTTTACTTTTTAAATACGATTTGAATAGAGAAATTTAATTCTTTTATAAAAATATATAATTTAAATTAATTTTTTTCAATTTAAATTGCATCTCGTTCAATCCGCCTCCAAACCAACAATAGATCACTTTGATGAGTTTGGTTAAACTAGGCTTGTTAGATGTAGAATTGAATCTTCCTTTCAATGTAGGGAACCAATGAATTGGTTAATGGATTCGATGCATGTAAAATAAATAAATTAAATCCGAAAGAAGATGATGATGATGTCTTCAAGAAAATTGCAGATTTGACCTAATTCGTTGAATTAATGAATGAACAACTATACCATTTATTGGCGGGAACAAGCGGCAGAAATAAATTATGGTGATGGAGAATGAGTGATTTTTCAATATGAGATACATTAGTACTAGTGGTGATGGAGTATTAATATAAATTATTACTTTACTTCTTTAAGAATTTAGATGTGATTTAATTTTATTATAACATTATTATTAGAGTCTCTTATATACAACTTAATTATAGGTTCGAATGTTCACTGAGATAATCTCTACACCATATTAAATTTTCACTTGAATGGTCTTTCTAAATAGATTGAAATCGATCACATACCCGAGCATTTTGCCTCCGTCTGAATATAGACTAATGTAAAATCATACACCACTACGTACACAACTACACACTCTTTTTCTTTTTTCAAGTATCCAAATTGTAATTAAACGTTTTTCTTCATCTTTCTAAATGGCCCTTCAAATAATACTATGATAGTACTACATAACTTAACAACCATAAGATGCAAAAGAATTACCAACCATTTATCTAAGACTAGGATACACAATTAATTAATAAATATATATCACTCGAGTCACACTTTAAGAGAAAGAAATAGATGTACATCACATCTATAAATTATAATTTGTTAAATCAACGCTGTACCATATCAAGTAAGTTCCAAGTACTATTTCAGAGCGGTATTTTAATTTGCTATAATTAGAAAGTTGATACTAATACATGCCGGTCCAAACAATACTCTACACGTTGTGGTTGTGGATCAATTTTCAAGCCTTGGTCTACAAAGGTACGTCGAATATTTTGTGTTCGTCTCTCCGCTCTTGTAATCCATCTCACTTTTAAATTATCTTCTCAAAAATATCTCCTCCTACGAATCATATACCTTCCTCTACTTGATTACCGTTTCTTTAATTAATCGACTGTATGTTTACTGTAAAAAGAAAGGAGAAAAGATATCTTCCTCAACGGAAACGTGTCCTCTTCAACTGAAATTTATTGAACTGAATTTAACTGAACTGAATTAAAGTAACGTATAAATTATAACTACGACTGTGTTTCATTCAACTTAAAATCACTCCAGTTCAGTTCAGTTCAGTCTAGTTCAGTTCAGCTTGGCTAGCTTAGTTATAATTTATACCTTTCTTCAGTCCAGTAAATCTCAGTTGAAGATAACACAGCCTAAGTCGAGTTGAACTGAACTGAATTTAAATGAACCTAAAATAAAGTATGAATTATAATTAAGTTGAACTGAACAGAAGTGATTTTAAGTTGAAAAAAACACATTCCTAGACTAGCTTTCGTCACTTAAAATCACTTAATTCAATTTAGCTCTGTTTATGTTGTATTCTCTTTAATTGAAATTTATTGAACTGAACTAAATTTAACTGAACTGAAGTAAGCTATAAATTATAATTAAGTTGAACTGAACTGCATTTATCTGAATTGAAATGATTAATTTTAAGTTGTAAAGAACATAACATTAATTATAATTTAATTTTAGCTGCAATTTAGTAACCGGATGTTGGACTTGAAATTACTTATTAATCATTTCTTCGAATTTTGATTATTATTTGTGGGTTTTTTTACACACAAAAATACTCCTTCAAGTGCATATGTAAACCTTATATATGAGAGATTTTGTTGCGTTTGAAGCCTGCTAAAAAGTATATATGTAGATTTTCGTAAATGAATGTATAGTGCATTTTGTGTTATTAAACCTAGGTCTTCTTCACTTAAAATTTATTAAATTAAAATGAATTTAATAGATTAATTGAAATGAACTGAACTATTTTTTAAACAAGCTAGTTTTTTCAGCTAGCTGGTTTGACAAGCTAATCAAGTTAACTTACTGAAAAAAAGAGCTATATAAACAAGCTACATTTTCAACTAGTTTTGCTAAACAGAACTTTAAAAGAATTAGATAATATCCAAATAATAGGTCGGAAGTTCGAGTCATCCTTTAATCATTTCACAAATAAAAAAATAATATTATATATTACTTGAGCTTGCAAGTGATCATAACCTTACACTAAATATTATCTAATTTTTTAAGTTATATTCAACAAAATTAGCTGGTAGCTGGTCATGTAGATTTTTTTCAACAAGTTAAATTAATTAGCTTGTCAAACCAGTTAACTTTTCAACTAGTTTATTAAAAAAGTTGTGCGTTCAACTAACGAGTTTTTATATAAAAAAACATATTAAGTTGAAAAATTAATTGTAAATTGTACATACATTCGATAGGTACGAATTATGAGTTATGTGTACTTGTGTAGATTGACTAGATCGGAGATTGAAGATAAAGGCAAGAAATAGAACTAAAATAGTTTAAAAAGGAACTTGGAACCACATATTTGGGATAATGTGAGTTTTACATAGCTTGAACCCCAACAAGGCAGCAAGAAATACGCAATCCATGTGGTATTCTAATCTTCATATCGTCAATTCCACTACATACAGACTTTTTAATTCACAAAAATATACAAAGCTACATGCTACACGACATCGTATCATTAACACCATAACTCGGAATATCAAATTTATATATATCGACATCCATATTTTATGACCATATGGGATAAAGTGTCTTTTGTTGCTATGTTGGATCGGGAATATTTTTTCTATAATTTGTAATTTAGTATTAGCTAGTTTGAGTTTTAAAAGCGGTCAATAGCATTCAATTTTAACTCTATCTGATTTTTATGAATACTACTCAAGTGTGATAAATATCGATAGAGATAAATAAAACATATGGAGTATTAAAGTTCAAAATACGATTAAAAATAATAAATATATCATACTTAATTCTTCCCCTCCAGTAAAAGTGCTATAATTTTATATTTTAAATGACTCTCTAAGAGTGTAATATTGTTTTGTATGACAATTAATTTTACAATATAATTTATTTTTAATAAAATATTATTATGGTCACATATATTTTTTCACTTACTTAATATCTCAAATTAATTATTAACTATATAGTACTATGTCATCATATATTTTTACATAAAACTTGTACGAATTCAAAATGTTTCACTTTTAAATGTACGAAGAAGAACGAAGAAGAGAGTAATGTGGAGTGGAAGTATTGGGGAGTTAGCTCGTGCCCAACAGTGCTCAATTATTATTCCTTAAATTTTCCTTATACAACTAATAGTGGTGGACAATGAGATCTATGGGTTATAATTTTATCTGACTGTCTATGTACTCTGTACTTTAATTTTAGAAGTCCGATGATAATTAATCTTCCAATCAATTTTGGTTACCGTTTAGATGATTCTTATAATTAGTACAATTATGATTTATTTTACTTGAAATCTGTGAAAATATAAAACACTGACGTAACTGATTATGCAAACATCTCATTTGTTTAGACTTTTCAAATGGAAATTGTACGGATGTCATGTTACTACACGAAGTTACCAATAAGTCACAGCATCAGTCAAAAGAGCAGTAATTTTTTAATAAGAAAGAAAAAAGATTTGTACCACTAATTAATTAGATTAAATTAACTAAACACTTCAATGAACAGCTTTTCCTAGCTAGCTGATGCATGTGGAGATAGTGGATGGATTTGATATGTACATATGCGGAAAGGATTTGAACAGAAGAATCAAAACAGGCTTTGATTTCAAATCGGAAAAGAGAGAAAAGGTATTTCTTTTTTCGTAACTAACCCTTTAATTCATTAAACCCGATATATTGTTCATTTTTCGCAGTGTTATTTAACGACTTCATTATACATACGAGATGATATAGTGTTCATTTTTTGTTATTTAACGACTTCACTATATATACGAGACGATATAGTGTTCATGTTTCTCAGTATTATTTAACGACTTAACTATACATACGAGATGATATAGTGTTCATTTTTCTCTCGAATTTGGATGTAGTAGTATGATTTTATTCGAAATCATTGTTGAATGCTCGTGAGACAATGTTATTGTACTTACACATGTACTTGTAATGTTATTTTTGGTTGAACATTTCGTACGCTCCATAAATTTATTGAATTGTTAATGAATTTGATCTGCCGTTTAAATGAATTAGTATTGATTCATGAACAAGTCATTCTTCTATTGGTTTCCTTTTCAGGCATGGATGGAAGATTGTGAATGAAGCATGCATGCATCAATCAATATCACAAAAGAAAGAAAAAAGAATGGGTACATTAGACAGGTATGTTATCCTTACGCGGAATAAAAGCTATCTTTAACACCATACATATGAAATAAATCACCCAATTTGATAAAATCAATTCGTAAACTCTTGATTATGGAGTGTATCCGATTAATATTAAGAGATACCCAACATAGATCACTTGGATGAAAAAGTATGTTTGCCTTGGAGTGCTTTTTGTTGAGCATAAAGTTTGGTAAGGTAGAATTTTGAGAAGTGGTAGTAGAGATCTTTTGAGTGTCTGGCTGGGGTAACATGATAGTCAGAGGTCTAGGATGTTAAGTCTCACAAGGCTTTTGTACGAGATCAGTACTTCAAGATCTACAATCCTGTACACCAATTGAACACAACCAACTTGCAGTACCAAATTCTTGTTGGTTCATTGAATAGAATTCAGTTTTGAACTCAGGATTCTGGTAGATAACAATGGAACAATCATATGTACAATTGGTTCGATAATCTAGAATTTGAACTAAATCGAACGTTGTTGAAGCATATGTTCTATGTTTAATAAGCATATGTTCTATGTGTAATAACTTTGTTACAAACTATGTTGAACATTTTAAATTCAATTTACGCTTAATCAACTTCAGTTATTATAACTAAACGGAGCGGACTTACAGTTATTGATCCCCAATCACACTTACATGTTTTTTGATCACATTAGAGGTAATGGAGGCGCTAATAATTTCGACACACGTGAATTAGCTTTCAACAAATTTTCGTTTATAGATTGCCCAAAGGTACTGTATGCAACTATGCATGTTCTTAGTTTAATTTGCATTATTGCATATGAGTTGTTTGTTTCCGAACATGTATACGCAGTTACAGTAAATTTTAGTTTCATCTTGCTATCATGTACATTTGTTAAGAAATAAGTACAGTGAGAAGTTTTTTCTTTTTAAATTTTCAATTTCTCTATATTGAAAATGTTTTGCATAATTAATTTTAAATTTTAACTCTTTAACCTAAAAAATAAATAATATATTTAATGTTTATCCCAGTTTCAATTGTTAGTTTTCAATTAAAAAAAAAATCCTCAGTTCCAACTTAAAATTTTAATTTCGCCCCAATCATGTAAACAAGTTACACTTTAAATCTTGCTATACATTTTTGAATCAAATTATGAATAGTAAGGCTTCTTCTAATGTAGAGATACCCCAAATTTAAAATTCTTCCAAGTCAAATGTATGACAAATCTAAAAGGACAAAGTTGCTTTGAAAGGAAAACAGTACCTAAAAGGAAAAGAACAATATTTGGTTACAAAAGGAAAAAAAGTTGAAAACGAAATTTGTAAATTTACATAAAATTTACTAGCCACAACGTGATGTACAAATCTTGTGATAATTTTGGCTTCAAACACAAGATATTGATAGGATTCCACTATATTTGAGTGTACTCTCCAAAATTCAAACAAGACGAACTGAACGTGAATATTTGATCGGTTGATGTACATCACATTTTACCATGTTCTTAGATAGTTTAGGAAAAGATTCTGACAGATAAAGATAATAATGATGATAGTTGCTGCTTGTTTAAGCTTGTCTGCATAAACATAGCATTAGTTTTGAGATAAGATGCCAATCCAGTAATAGCAGCAACATGTAATCATGCTTAAGAGAGCAACTAGGATCTTATGGCTCTGTTTCATTTCATCATTATTTTAACCCCACCATGCACAACTTGGAAACAGGATAATTCCTGAAATTTGATTTTCCATTGATGTATACAACCAGCTATGTACAAGTTACAGTATGGTTGAACCAAACCTCAAGCATACGCTCTCTACCTCCGGCTGGCTCTTTAGCCAAACCCGGGTGCTAATTTACGATCCTCTACTACGGAAACTTAGTAAATTTACATTTACTAGCTAAGCATGACACATAGTTTTCAAATTTCAACTGTTAGTATCGCAAAATTTTCCATCGATTCTATTCTGAACGGCCTTCACAGCTGCTACTCTGGCTGCTGTGGCAGCTCGGTTGGCAGCCACTACAGCATTGTTCACTTGGTCGTCCACCCGGCGGAGATGAACTGCATTTTCAGCCGTTTTCCTAGCAGCCTGCAAAAATACAAGATTTAGGTATGGTTCGGCAAGATAGCCTAAAAATGACAGTAGCTACTACTACTACTACTACTACTAGTATGATCCTCCCACCTGAACAGCTCGAAGAACTGCATCTGTTAGAGGAGGCAGAGAAATCTTAAGATTTCCATTGTCCCATTCGCCACACCGCCTCTCACCGCTTCGGAAGGTATACATTCCATAACCTTGCTTCCGGCCTTCGTGCCACGAACCTTCATAACAGTGCCCATTGGCAAAGTGGTACACACCAAAACCATGAACCTTATCTCCAAAATACTCCCCTGCATACCTATCTCCATTCCTGAAACAAATACAATTCCGAATCAGTATCCATATAAGGAATCATCTAATACATGACCGAAAAATTCAGCAATTTCCAAAACAGGACCATGCCATGGAATAATAATTCAACTGCTGGACTTTTACCTAGCAAAACACGTGACACTAAACACCCCTTAATCTCAGCATTCATTTCCTTCGATCATAATCTACATATCTAATTATTAGATTACCAACTTAAGGACCACTACATACAGTTCAACATAAGAAGTCAATCAAGTTTACTGTACAATAATTGGGAAATTACAGTTCAAATTCGAGTAGCTAACTAACTAGCTACTTTCAAAAAAGGCACCATCAGCTTATCCGTAAAAGCTTTACAAGAAAAATCAACACTATGCAGATAACCTCAACATATCCATTCCAATCCCCCACACAATCAAACAATCTTAACAGTTACATCAATGCCTCTCACAAGATAATGTAATCAACAACATATGAATAATACTAAACTTAACCACAAACTTATTTTGAAACGAAAGCGAGAGCGAAAAAGACGAAAATCAAAGAACACAGACCTGAAATGGTAGCAGCCAAGGCCATGTTTAACACCAAACTTAAACTCCCCACTAAAACAGCTCCCATCAGCACAGCTCTGCAACCCAACACCATGACTCTGACCATTACACCACTCACCAGCATAGCTATCCCCAGTATAGAACTTGTAAACCCCATAGCCATGCCTCAACCCTAGCCTATACTGCCCTCTGTACCTACTCCCCTTACTCCAGCCCTCAATTCCATACCCATCATACCGCCCATCAACCCAATCACCCTCATACCTTCCATTCACAAAGTAATTGTACACTCCACTACCATTACACCTCCCCTTATGAAACTCCCCTTCGTAAAAATCACCATTACTGTAAAACTCAACACCTTCTCTAATAACCTTCTCGCTCCTCCCACCAGTTTCCGAATCCGATTGCGGATTATCGCCGATGAACCACTGGACAGGCTTCGAGCTCGTTCGAGAACAGAAACACGAAATCCCCAACTTCTTACAGTACTCTCCCCAGAGCTGCTTGCAGGAGCTTCTGGTAACTAAATCCTTGTTTCTCGACACGAAAAACAACACTACAGCAACGAAAATCAAAGCTAGGAGCAGATTCTCCGAAGTGGAGATATCATCTCTGTTGTAGAAACTAAACAGAGTGTAAACAGAGAGTAGTAAAATCGACAGAATCGGAGCTACTCTGGAACGTGTCCGGTGACGAACCGGCTTGCTATGGAGCTTCTGCTCTTCCAGGTCCGTCTCCTGATCGGACGCCATCTCATCCACCGATGACAAGCTCTGTATCGACGATCTGACGGTCGGGGATGATCGGAGGAGTGAGGATTGGGTCCTGGTTAGCTTCTGGCCCTCCATTTTCGCTTGAAAATGACAGGCTCTGGTTCAATTTAACAAAAACAAATTCAAATAATCAAATCCTTTTTCTTTTTCTTTATTTTTGATTTTTTTTTCAGTCTATTGAAGAACTCGCCACCGGTAACGAGGTTTTAATCTACGGTGATCGGAAGCAGGTTTCATTCTCCAGCGAGTGCGCACGTTAAGCAGTTGAGTGGCGCAGGTTAAGAGTTGGAAATGGAAGTATGTTTAGAGAGAGAAAGCTAGAGAGAGAAAATAGTGGATTGGGAAATGTTGAGGGCGGACCGGGTTTCAAGTGTGGTGTGGGATTATTTATATGGGGGGAATGCAATGTGGTGGGACCACGTTGATTGAATCTGAGCCGTTTGATGGATGATCTAGGGTTGGCGATTGTGAGCCGTTGGATTGGATTGACCGGATATTTGGGTGGTCGGATTGTGATTCGGTATTTTCGGTTTATTGTGGATGTAAATACAAATTGTGTCACGGTATTGGAACTGTAGTAGTACTAGGAAAGTACACTTCGACTAGCGATTTGACTTTTAGAAAGTGGAACTATATTTTTTAAAATTTTGAATTAAATGTTGTGGAAATAGTCGTTGAGTTTTAGAAGTGGTTATTGGATGTGCGTGACATTTTTAAAAGTTGAGGAATAGTATGGTGTGAAATGAGGAATTGAGTAGTTTGGAGCTGTTGGATTGACGATTTGAATTTTGTGGTCCAATTCGCAAAGTTTGTAATATTTTTTAGTGTAAAAGGAGTCTTGTATAGTAGCTATTTTAGGTGACGTGATTACATGAATCTTGCTATTTTAGGTTATTGAGCTACATGGTCTTAAATGGGGGTAAACTATACAAAACTCCATTCAATTATATTAAACAATCACAAAACATATTTAATTATTAAAATTGCACTAAATTCTTCAAAATATTAATTTTCATTATATAATATAACCTCAATTATCAAAATTGCATCAAATTCCCTAAAACGTTAGGAAACATAGCACGGTTGACCTTCATTTATCAATATTGCACAAAATCCTCCCGAATCATTGAAAAAATAGTGTAAAATTATGTATTTGTCTACCTAACTATTATTTCCTCCGTCACGTCCTAAACTTCCCGTACACTTTTTGATTTAAAAAATATGATAAGAGGATTTTTTTAAAGGTGTTTCGTACAATATTTATTTATGTTTGAGGAGATTCAGTGTAATTTTAATAATTAAGTATGTTTTTGTGGCGGACCCTCTCAAACTACTGCAAAATTGAAATATTTGCTTTCTTGCTCTTGCATGGTCGAAGGATATTCTAATTCTCCAGGAAAAAATAATGATAGTCCAAAGAAATGATCATGAGATAAAATCATAAAATAGATACCAAGGGTTGATTAATATAGAACTAATATTTTAAGTTATGTAGAAATTCACAGATTGTTTAGATCAAAATTATAATTAAATGTTCGTAAATGTGTATAATTTGCAAATAACTAAGACCATCATGTGAAATGCCAATGTCATTTTTCCCATGCTACTGTTGAAATGAATTTAAAACTTCAATCCCCATCTATTTATGATTTTGTATAATTTCACATAATTGTTTCGTATAATACTGAAGTTGAATTGTCTGAATTAAAATTAAAATTTTGCGTATAATTTTGAACAAAAACACAACTTAATTGAACTGGAGTGGTATGGTTTTGAATGTAGATAAGTGTCCATTACAAGCTTAATTAATACTACATGACGTTGTAAGTTTACAACGCACAAAACACTTAATCCACGTAAGTGTACAAGTACACAACACAACGCACTTTAGTAAAGCTGCACAGGAAAAACTAAAAATAGGTACAAGTCGCATGGAATTATCCCTATTTTTCCGGTTGTTGCCGATACGAAATGTAAATATAAATATTTTTGCATGATACAAGTAGCCACATGATAGTTATTCATTGCCAGCTAATTAGGAAGACTAACGGTAGGAAACTGAGTCATTAAGAACTAATAACATTGACTGTCGAACTAATTACATGTTTCCTTCTCTAATTTGATGAGATGATCGTTAAGATTCGTAATTATCACACGTACACGACAACTTCCTTTGATTAATGATACTCCAAGTTATAGCTAGTTTACTACAACATGGTTGTTGATCAATATATCTGCACTTTCATCATCCCAAGTAACTCCAACTTATTGCAATCTCATTAATGTTCTTCTAATTGTCCTAAAGAGTTGAAATTCTTCAATTGTTTGGCATTATCGTGTTCTAATGTGTTATAGTTGTGTGGTACTCATATGGATTAATAAGATTGTTAACTTGTTAATTTGCTCAATATACTGTAAAAAAAGGTAAATTAACAAGCTTATTATTATTTTGATAAACTACTTGAAAAAGGTTGATCAAATAAGCTATTGACCAGTCGTTTATGAAAGAAACTTAGTGGTAAATTTAAGAGTATTTACATACCATTCAAATAAGCTCAGGCATGGACCATAAGGCCAGATCAGAGTTTAATTATATTTGCACTAATGATCTGGTATCATTCTTTTTAATTGTTGAAAGGTGCATACTCTCATTTCATGTAAAACTGAACCAAAAAAACAAAGCCCACCACTTGCTAGCTAGCTAACTATGTTCTGAAACTCGGACTTGGAATTTGACCCGGTGATTATCCGGGTCAACTCTTGGTTCGTACATTAATTTAACTATGCAGTGCACTACTATCAATCCGGGAAGACTGCCGAGAGGAGGTTCAACCGGGTCGACTCCGTGGGTTTCAAAACACAGCTTGGCACCCTTGTGCTCCTTATTATGCTTGCCCCTTGATCGTATACAGTATCATCTACTCTGTTCTTGCTCAGGTCAGATGGTCCGTTGAAGAGGCCCTTCCAATCGAATATAATCGTACATGATCCCGCTGAACAATCCGCCTCTGCCTTGCCTAAGATAAATTGTGTTTCTCCCAACCTGCAGTTGAGAGCCTGGTACATCCACATTATACAACCAATATAATCCGTGAATCCCATGTCTTGCAATGGCATTATCTCTTCCGATCCGCCCTGTTCTAAATTCAGCGGGCAACCTGTTTGGATTGTTCACGCGTACCTGAAGCACACAAGAATGTGATGATCATCAGAAACTGGGTTCTCGATGACCTGTTATTGGAAAACAAATGGAAGGATGAGTATCCATACTTGTAATTCGGCATAGTTAGCAGATGCTAGTGCTAGTCTGAGTGTATAAGTTCCTACATGGTCTACAGTTCTCATGTCAAATGCTATTTGCCACTGTGTTGGGACATACTCATGTCTTTGTTTCCTGAATGAACAAAAGAAAATAGATTCACATGGATTTCCTCATTTGAAAAACCATATGGTTCTTGGTTTTCTGGTGACAAACAGAAGCTTAAAGTACAGTGCAGATTGTGGAACTGAACCACTGTACCTGGTGACATGGGCAAAGAACCAATCCTTGGCATAATTGCTCTTGCCGACGATGTAAACTAGATCTGCAGTCGGATACAGTTCCGTATATCTGTCCCACAGTCCATATTGCCTGAACCTGGTATAGAAATTATCAAGGATAAATAAAGTTGTGATCTTAAACTAAAACGGTATGAAAGGAATAGAAATGAGTTTGTGAAGTGTAAGCATACTTTTCGGTCGTGCTGTTTATAAATAACTTATTTGTGCGGTCGGAAGATGGATCAGGGATGAAAAACTCGGCAGCAGAGCGATCAGGGATGCCGATTTCCCATAGAGTTGGACCAATTCTAGGTGGATAGAATACAAATTCACCCATTTTCAGATTTCGTCCTGGTACGATGATTATATCGTGTTCATATTTATAGTCACCAATTACTCCCGGAACCCAAGCATACAAATTATAAGTGCCTGCTCGAACATTACTTATGTTGAAGTATCCATTTTTGTCAGTTTTCATCCAAAATTGATAACCCTGAATCAAGCCATCCACGAATACATTGGTGAATAAACCAGATATTAGACAAGAATAAATATTGAGCTCATCAGAAAATCAGTAGTAACCTTAGCGTCAGTTTGCCAAGATCCTGCAGGTCCTAGTGGAGCTAATCCCACATGAGCTACTCCCATGGGTGGGATTTCACCAAGATGATATCTGTCACGAATAAGTAAACGACCAGTGATTCTACCTCGTTCATTTGATGCGGGAAAATCATTTGACATAGGGAAGTCATATGGCCATTTTTCTGTTTCTACCAAGTACTGTAATGTACGAAAATTATTAAGTGCCGTGCTTATGTAATCAGGGGAAAGAAAAGAGAAATAAGAGGACTATTAATTCGAAGTACCTGTCTCTTAGCATTTTCCCAAAGTGCATCATGTTTTTTGCCTGAATCAGAGTTCAGATATACGAAAACAGGGCCAAAAACCTTCTTCCAGGGCTCTCCTTGTTGCACGCTTGCTCCAAAATCTGGACCAGCATAATGGCTGCTAAGGAACATCTATAATAAAAAGTTGATTACTATTTGAACAGTTCTTGATACAACAAAATTGAAGGCCTTGTCTCAGGGACAAGGAATAGACTCCAAATGTTACTTACACCCAGTGTGGTTGGGCCAGTATGCGACGTGAGATCTGGTTTGAAAGGGCTACCAGCAAGGAACTCACTGCTTGGCGTTATCATCCAGAACCCCACGTGTGGATCGGAGCTTATCCAACCATGCACTCGATTATCTTCATTTTCACAGGAGTACTGATACTTGTCATCGACCTGGCCATGTTATACATTTACAATATTTCATGCATGTTAGTGATCAACCAACATGGGCATTGTTCCAAGCACACATCAACCTTTATAACACCTAAATCATTCCATCATTAGTACTCATCAAACACCTAGTTGCTAGTGCTTTAAATATTACGTTACGTGACCTTCCTTGTTTGGTCTACACGTACGTGAAAACTTCCATCTACCACCCAAAAAGAGAATACGTCTGCACTCTCCAATGTAGAGGTCAATGTAATATTCCAACACAAGTATGCTAGGTGTTAGATGTGATATTAATGGAAAGATTAGTTCTGATTATAATATTGTGCAACCCTCCTGTTTATACCTCTCCTCTGAGGTCAGAATTGGCGGGATTTGTTAGTAGAACTGCCTCTTTGTAATCGAGAGGTTGTCCGACAGTCCTGTCACTGGCAGATGGCATGACACGTTGAATGTCGTCTGTTACAGCCATGTATTGGAACCTAATAATTCGTTTCACCAGAAGAAAGAGGTCAATTATGACAAAGATATCAACCGATACTTATTACCTGCAAAGCAATTATAAAACCTTAAATCTTACATTTGCTCCTGCAATTTAAACGTAAGCCTCGTACTAACAATTCTCATAGCAGGCCATCCTTCTAAGTGTTCCATAATGCAATATGAGTAGAAACCAGATGATCCGCGCAACAATATATATCTGCAAGTGGATCAAAAGGCAGAGTATGTAATTCATGCACTCCCGCATATAAAGCATGATGCAAACTTCAGCTGCATTTGAATCATCAAACCTCTTGTCAATAATAAGGGGAACACCACCATCATCTTTCGAAACACTCCATGTTTTTTTGAAGGAAACTTCTATCTGATGCTTAGTATGTGCCACCACGCTGTACACAAAAGTTGAGTCTTCCAGCCTGCAGGAAACAACATTCAGCTTGTTTCCTTTTGTAAATTTCTAATCTTGTGCCAAGCACAAAGTTAAATTCCAAATATCTTACGTATCAAACCCGCTTTTGCCATTGTCTTGCCTCTCCCAATTAATGTCCCAATACCTACATGTACAAATTCAATTAGACCATGATAACTTCTGATATTAGACATTAAATGGTCTATAGTTCAGGCATAAACACATGTTCCATAAGCCAATGGCAAGTGTAAATAGAATGTACAAAATGATCGTTGCTCACCCTCTTTGCGTTTCTCTGGCATGGTACTGAAGAAGGTTATCGACACCATTGTATCTTACTCCTGAAATTAAACCTGCTGGCTTTGTTAATGTTAGCGTTACTATTCTGTTTTCAAGAACCACCTGCATTTACAATCACATAAATTGAGTCACAGATATATCATGAAATTAAGCTATTTTTGGGTTCACTACGAAGTTTACATGGACAAGTTCAGTTTATCTGAAGCTTACATGATCGCCCAAATCGTTGATCCTGAGTGAAGATGAATGATTCTTGCCATGTCCATGATGTCCATGATCGTGTGAAGCTGACCTGCATACACACATTATAAGCCATAACCACACTCTTAATGAGTAATACATTGTTTTTCTTCAAGTTCAGATGAAATTATAAGCCATAATCCTTACACATGATGCGTTCTTTTGTTATGAACTTACGTTAACCAGAAAAAAGTTGAGTAGAAAATTAAATTTTCGTTTATATTTAATTTTATCTAATGGAGTACTTCCCTCCAAGAAATTTGTTTAAACGAAAGCAGATTTCTACAACGGTGACATCAACTTACTAGGTGCGTAGTGTACCACAATGACTACCGTATGTAACATCTCAAAATCCGCCACGAAAAAAATACCACATACATATACTTACCTAATTATTGTCCTGGCAGAAGTAGAACCGGCAAGAATGAAGAAGAATATAAACAAAATTCCAATCCTCTGCTGCGCCTGTAATTTCCTACGACCCATCTTCCTATACTCGACCATCACAAATCCTTTTTCATCAAAAGAGAGATGCGGATAATTAATCGAATTAGAACGAATCAAGTTCGAAACAAGAACAAGTTTATGTAATACCAATAATGTACCTTGAAGGATGTTAGAAAAAACAAAAAGTTGCAAAACCAACGTATCTTTATTTTTTCTGAACAGAAAAGAAAAAGATCTGTCTTATATAAGATTTAGATTAATTCAATCTTCCTTAAGAGAATAGCTAGGCTTACTATATTTGCGTTGCATGGTAATTTTTGGACTTATAATTTAAACAGCTCTTGAATGTTTTAACTCAAGCGTGACTCCGCTTTTCGTGCCATGCAACTCTCTGCTTATTTTGTCCATTCCTTTTATATTTTCCGTTTTACCATATTTATTCACTTTTCACAATCTATTTTTCTAAAAAGAAAAAGAGAGACTATATATTCTTATTATAACTCTGGTACGTAGTATATTGACCAAAAAGTGATTGCCCAACTAATTACCTACCGAATATAACTATCTTTCCAATTTATAAAAGATTTTCTCCCCACTGGAAAATTTGAAATAAGATGTATTTCAAATGGTTTGTATTTCTTCAAAAAAATTTAAATCGCTTTAAAATAAAACAAAACTAGTTCCTCATTTGTAGCCTTCAGAGTCGTCTCCAAATCAAAACTCTTATTGGATTATTTGGCAAAAATCGATCACATGTATAAAATAGACAATTCCACCATCTATAACTATAAAAATTAATACTAATCAGTGACGATGTGACGGGATGGTTACTTCAACTATAAATAAAGAATTTTTAACCTTAATTTGTAACAAATTTCAAGTTATAGTATAAAGTCTAATTAAGTTTGGTACATGTTTCTAAAGCAAAAATATGTAATAGTTCAGTTTAAATATTTAAAAAGACATGGAAAGTGTAAAAGTTGTTTCAAACAACTTTATGGTTGGTATACGGTCACCAATCATACACATAAAAAAATTATTATTTTACAAACATAATTTTACATGTTGCTTAGCAACCCCTCCCTGCACTTGATATATGCCACCCCACAAAAGATAAATTATCGTTCTACAAATATAATTTCACATGTCGTAGTTGTTTTTTTACACAACCCCCCACCCCCCC
>JAYMSP010002163.1:0-25872 GCA_036897095.1 Plantago elongata
CCAAAAAACTTCTGTTGGCCCAAAAAAAAAAAAAAAAAAAAAAAGAAGAAACATCGACAACAGCCAGAATCAGAAAAAAGGAGACAGTAGGCTTTCGCATTGTTGCATTTGTAATAGGAAAGAGTGCTCAGTTGGAATGTACTACTAGCTTTCTCATTTCACAACAAGAGTAAGCTGCTGTGGAAAATGTTCACACTAATATTAGACTGGAAACCTAACCATATATAAGTCTAAATGGCGCCTTCTGCATTACTTACCAAAAGTATAAGTTGTGGGAAGTCCAGACCGCTCTTGGAGGCTGTTCCGATACAAAACAGTAGTTGAATTGATGCATTCCCAATCAGCAACTTCATTTCGAGCAAGCTCCTTCTCACTCAATGGTCTTAATCTGACTAATACCAAAATCTTCTCATCACCTCCGCTCCCCACACCTTGAAGTTTGTCATATTTCATCAGGTCTTCCTCACCAATTGCCCCCATCTCTATTTCACCCACTCAAATAATCTCCGCTAGACCAGAAAATATATGCCCATATTTAAGTTCCCCACTGAAAAATAGAACCGGGCAGATAAATCAATAAGAGATAACACTCAGGACCAATGTTGCCTCCTAAAAAAATCAATACAGTTAAGTTAAATGAAATATGCCTGTCTTTGAATGCTTAGTTTATCTGCAACAGAGAAAGGTGATCATAGATTATAGAAATACATAATCAATTAAACACTTATTATTACTCATAATGCACGATGATAGTCATTGAGGAGTTGGTAAGCACGTTGCTTAAACATTGGGACTCAAAGAGAAACCAATATCTCTTCATTCTATACACATACTTAACAATAGATAGCTTTGCTTAATGGGGACCCCAGCAATACTTCAACACCAAGTTATACTACTACTTCCAAGGGTAGGTGAAAACATGAGTAGTGGACCCCAATCACACATTATTATATACATTTAAAATAAAACAGTTAGGGTTCTAGTATATTAGAAAAGGAAAGTAGCTTCCATTTTCTTCTAGTAATTGTAACGTCATTATCTAAACAATGCCAGTTCAAATTGCATAGACAAACGAAAAATCGGAACAATGACGAGAGCATTCCTAAATAATAACAAAAATCAACATAGTGTGCCAAATTTCAGAGAGATCGTGATCAATTTCACGACTGATGATAATAGCTCCAAACTAAATAAAATAAATCCAAACTTATCAAACTAAAAGTCAGTAAACCTCTAAAAACGGCTCCTCAACTACATTTTGTTTGCTAACACTGATCCTAAAATCATTTCAATTCGTGCACACACAAAATCACAAAAACACATGATATTCAGCTCCAATCCAGCAAAAACAGTCGTAAAAGCTAAAATATCGAACAGGAATAGCAGTTGCGTGAGATTGAAGTTTAGAGGTCGAAAAGCAGCAAATCGGCATGGAAAAGTGAAGAGGCAGGGAATGGATAGAATAATCGAACCTGTATCTGATCGAACTGCGTAAAAGGGATCTATCTCAAAAGGAGAAAATGCACAACTCCTCCATGGAAACTTCTTCTCCGCAGTGTGAATGTGAGGGAACAACACACAATATGAAAAGAAAAGAGACTTGTGTTGTGAGAGCGGTTCAGAGAAGCACATACGTTATAAATGTTCTGCGGTGGGTTAAATGACTCTTTTATCCTTGCTTTGTACGACTAAAAGCCTGGGGATGTGCACGTGCTCACGTGTTAATCTATGACTGGGCATTTTACCGTTGGGCCCAGATATTTACCATTTATCGATTTTTTCCTTTCTTTTTAAATAGAAATCACCCATTATTTAATACCCACTCATCTTCATCCCAAAATTGATAAAGACCAAGTGTGATCGAATTGAAAAGGGGCAGCATAAAATTTAATTTGGAAGAAAACATTAAAATAAACTTGCAAGTGAAAAGATAAGAAGAAGATAATGAAAAGTAGGTTAAGTTAGTGAGTATAAAAAAATATGTACGGAAATAAATTAGAAATCTACATCAAAATGTATTGATGTGAGTTACAGTCTCTCAAAGTAGGGTAGCTACAGACTATGTCTATTACTATAATTGTTAGGACTATGATATATTATTAAGACTCGGAGTTAATAATTGTGATCTAAATCAAATGTATGGCTACTCGAGTTAATAAGTGTGATCCAAATCAAACATATAGCCTATATAGAACAATATTCATAGATTTGGAGTATATTTGCAATCAAACTCCTATCACCCTAGTACATAAAAATATTGTGCACCGTCTCCAAAGTCTCACGTGATGAGTTTTGAATAGATGTAGGGGAGATAGAATGGAGAACAATGAGGTTTTCGAAGATGTCGGTCCCCCTATAATGAGTGTGAAATTTATATATAATGGCACACAAATTCGACTCTTTGTGATTTGGAGTGCACTGGAGGATACCCAACATCAAATAAAAAAACAATGAGAGATAGCTTACACAACACCAACAAAATCATTCATTTTAAGAGAGTCTAAGAGTGTCTTTTTTTTCTTTTTTATGTATTCTAGATTCTCGTTATTTAGCATGTTTTGGAGGTGAAATTAAAAGTTTTTAGAATGTGCATAGAGTTGATGTATTGTTTGAAATATCTTGCAAGGATTGTTCGAAGGCTCCATGATACAGTGTAAGTTTGGAGTTGCAAAATAAAGATGAGAAGATCTAAAGGCAAATGGGTGAAAACGAATACATTTAGAGTTGGGATGTGGATTTCAGAGTCGATTGAACGAACACATGCGAGAAAGTGGTACTACATTGGAGAAGTCTAACTACTTTGGCTATAACTACTTCATATGATGTCTAATTGGCTGGAATTAGCTCATGAGTAGATAATTCAAAGAACTACAAATTCCATGAAGGAAAAATAGACAAAATAGAACTTTTTTTTTTAACTCACTGAATGAGTTAGCCGCAACCAACTTTTGGTCGGCCACGATCGATCATACTATGTTTTTCTACACGATTTTAGTTCTTCTTTCTTCATGTATATTGTATCTCGGCTTTGGGAGATGATTTTGACCTATAACAACTTGGAGATACTATTTGTCCTTAAAATTCGGATTTGTTACATCGCTATCTCAAGGATTCACTCGAATTTGTGGTTTCAAACGCAAGATTTTTCATAGTTCATCCGATTGATGACCATCACATTTCCTATATTTTTGCTTTCTTTCATCGGATTTATGGTTTTAGATGCAAACTTAAGAGCTGTTTTTTCCTCTTCAAGAATCTTAGTGCGAGATTGAATTACAAGGAACTATCTTTCATGTAAATCAAGTTCAGGTCTAAGATGTTTCAAGTTTTGTATTCAATCTTCATCACTTTCATAATTGACAAAACAAGAAATGGTTATTACCTTATTTGTCATTAAGCAAGGTTCAATTTTTTTTTTAAACGGCTAAAGTTGATTTGAACCCCTGACCTATTCGTTGGAGGGGAATTGGCTTATCAACTGAGCTGCACTTCGTTGTCATTAAGCAAGAAGCAATTTGTGAAGACTTCTTTGCAACCCCACACAATTCTTTTTTCTTTTGATCAAAATCAATTATTTTGTGCGTAATGGCACAAAGTTTTGGTGATGAAACAATTGGAGTTATCCGAGTCTTCATCCTCAAAGCTTGAGTCAATATTAAAAGCATCTAGTTGGATTTGAATCTTCTTCCTTTCTTTAGTGAGCATAGATTTCTGATTTCTTCTAAAGTTTTTTTTGTCCTTCTTTTCATCTGCCTTTAGCTTGCTATAAGTTGGACAATCTTTCTTGAAGTGACCAGGTTTTTTACAATATAAGCAGATATCATTTTCAATTGTTGGTGCTTCAGTACTAGTTGATTGTTGAGCATGCTTGTTCAGCAAGCCAAACCTATTCATACTCTTGCACTGATTATAGTTATTAAGACTAAGAGGTTTCTTTAGATTTTCTTTGGACCTTCTTCTTTCAATCATCCGACTGACGTGTTTCCTCACATGTTTTGCAACAAGAGCATTCTCCTGAGTCACATCTTTGGTTTTCTTTTTTTAAGAAGGTCCATGAGTTCTTGAAGCCACGTTTTGCATAGTTCCAGCAGTCATGTGTCCTCTTTGATTTGTCTCATAGTTGACATCTGCCAAGTGTGAGAAAAGCTCCCTTGGAGTGATATATGGTGTTGCTTGGTGAAGTATAAATATTGGGTGTGTTTTAAACTTCGGTTTAGACTTCTTACGATGGTCTTAACATTTTCAGAGTTAGAGTGTCTATCACTTTTACCAAGTGCATCCATTTCACTCATCAAGGTGGTGAACCTAAAGTCAAGTTCTTCAAGAGTCCCAGTAGGCCATTCACTACAAGAAAATTGTTGCTTAACGACAATATAATGCGACGGATTATATTCGTCGTTGACTAACGACGAATCGCTAGCCATAACGACATATATTATTCGTCGTTAACTTGTGACAAATAAACTTATTTGTCGTTGTTATAGTGATGGATGAAAAAGAAAAGGAAATTAAAATCAACGATGGATAGTACAATAAGTAGTTAAGTTGCTATTACACAGGACTTCCAGCTCCTTTCTTCCTCATTCTTATCACTGGTTTTTACTCTTATGTTCGTTTCTCCTCCGTTCACTATTTGGGCATTCCCACTAGAGACGACCGTTCCATCCAAACTTGGTGACATTTCGAAGCTCGTGTGACGGGGAGCTTATATTTTCGAATTCAATTTCAAATTCCATCCGCTCATTTCTCCGGATTCATGGTATTTTGGCTAAACCCATCAATTGCACATCTTAAAGTTAATACAATACTCAATATGAGCTAAACAAGTATTACATACTTCATATAAACATGCAGTTGCTCATTCTTCCTCATTCTTATCATTGGTTTTTACTCCTCTGTCCGTTTCTCCTCCGTTCACTATTTGGGCATTCCCACTAGAGTCGACCGTTCAAGCCAAACTTGGTGACATTTCGAAGCTCATGTGACGGGGAGCTTATTTTCGAATTCAATTTCAAATTTCATCCGCTCATTTCTCCGAATTCATGGTGTTTTGGCTAAACCCATTAATTGCACATCTTAAAGTTAATAAAATACTCAATATAAGCTAAACAATCTATTACATACTTCATATAAGTATGCAGTTGCTCAAACTAATCGAAATTAACTAAATTCTCCAAATTTAAAAAACTAAGGGTTTTGCCAAAATACCTTGAATCCGGAAAAATTAGCGGATGAAGTATAAAATTTAATCCGGAAATAAGCTCCCCGTCACACGAGCTTCAAAATGTCACCAAGTTTGGCCGGCACCGTCAACTTTAGCCGGAATGTTCAAATTGTGAATAGAGGAGAAAGAAAGGAGTAAAAACCAATGATAAGAATGAGAAAGAAAGGGGTTGCAAATCTCGTATAATAGCAACTTTAACCATCGTTAAGTAACGACGGATCAGATAAATTTATCTATCGTTGATTTTAATTTCTTTTTTTATTAATGTTTCGTCAACAAACTCATCGACAGATAAGTTCTCCGTCACTATAACAACGACTATGATAAGTTTATATGTCGCGTGTTAACAACGGATAGCGATTCGTCGTTAGCCAACGACGGATATTATCCGTTGCAATATGCAGTCGCTAAATACCAGTATTCTTGTAATGTTTTCTCAGATCGGTTAGGACTTTAGTTTTCTCAACTATCTTTCCCTTAACACGCATGTTGGTATTTTAAGGTTATGGTAGTTTGTCAAGTAAGCTTTGTTGTATAACTTGTTCCGTTTACTTATTAAGAATTTGGAGAATCAATCTTTCTTAATACTCTTTACAAAGTATGAGAATTTGTTCTTTTTGGCCCTAGGCTTGTTCATGTTTGAGAGAATGAATCACTGGTTTATTCGCAACTCGATCTTGTGATTTTCAACTCCTTCATAGCACACAATGCTAGTTGAGGTTTAGAACACTTAGAGCTATAGTCATCACATTAAGCTTAAGAGTTTGTAAGAAGGTTTGAAGACTTGTATGCTTGAATTGTATGTTTTTGTTGTAGTCAATGTGTCTTCAAACATTCTATATAGTCCAAATGTTCTTGTACTGTGATTGCTTATGTGTAGTTGTAAATTGCTTATATATATATTTTTTATGTTAAATGGTAAATTGGTGACGAAATAATGACGCTAAAAATACACCATTTATATAAAAACAAGCTCCTGATCCTAACCAATAAGAACTTCAAAACATGAAACACAAACCTATATTAAAAACATAACCAATTTACCATTAAACATCACCAATTGCAATATAATATAGTTCACATAGTTTTGTAGATTTTGAATATTGTATGTGTGAATAGAATGTTTTTATATTGTAATTGTTGATGTTTTGTATATTGTTTTATTGTAAATTGTTAATATTTGTGGTTCATTGATTTTTTTTAGAGATCATATAGTTTGTAAAAATCTTTTCATCGTGAATTGTGCATGTTAATACTATAATTGTTGATGTTAAAGATAACTTTGTGATGTTTTTGTTGTATGAACTAGATTTTCATAAAAAGAGTGATCAAACATAGATGGATGAAGGGTTGACGAACAAGTGAATGATGTAGAGAATTTTATTGCAGATGTAAAAGATGTTTTAAGATGACTGTAGTTTGTAGTTAGTGCATCTGAATATTTATATTGTTCTATATTTAATGTCATTTATTGTTTGGAAGTAAAATTGAATTTATCTTTATCTATATATATATGCGTGTGTGTGTGTGTGAGAGAGAAGAAGGTTTTCATCAATGATTTTATGCTAATAAAATACAATTATATATTAAACATATACAACTTGATCTAAAATGTCGACATGACTAGATTGATACATGAAAGCGAGCTTTGCATGTTAAAAAAAAGAACGTTCGACTCGGATCGACAAAATCTACCTAGAAAAATTCAAATTAAATAGTATTTTTTGTAAATTGCTTATGTTTGTTTATAATGAAGGACTATCAAAGTATATTTGGAATCTCCAAGGACATGAACTCTAAACACAAACTCGTTACAATATTTTCCACCAGTTTTGACGATATGACTATACATTGTTTCGACTATAACCTAAAATCTTTAGTTTATTCGGTAATACCTTAAATATTTCTACTCTAAACTTAATCTTTCTAAAAAAAATTATTAGGAAAACCTTGAGCATATTTCCAAAAACCCTCGTCACTTTGCAAAAACATTTTGTAAAACAGTTCATACTTTACAAAATCATTAACCTTTTCCTTGAGATGTTGAATATCTTAAGCAAACCTATTCAAATACCTCTCATATATTTTGCTACACTGAACATATTATGTACTACATGACTACAATTCTTGCTTTAAAAAACAAGATACCCTAATGTAAATCATTTTTTAATTTTCATAAAACATTAAATACTCCTTACTACAAAACATTATACAAAATGATTTTGTTGAATGAACTTTGGGATGAACCCAAGGCATCCTCTACCAAAAGAACAGGGAACAACGCACAAACATACAACAGATAAACTTCAAGGTTCTTTGTGAAACTTTCTGCTTTCCAGACACTATAATAGTCAATACTAATAGAATGATTAAGGACAGCTCAATTGATGGTCATTTTAGTATTTAGTGGAATCCTGCAATTCAAGCAGGTACGTAGCAGAATGTATGACTCGTTATCAAGATTTCTTCTTAGCTATCCTGGAAGCCTGAGATGAAATCCTGTGTTCGTTCGGTTTACCCTCAAGTGTTGAGGCTGAATGTGAGAAGTGAGTGACATAAACATCTATCATGCCTTGGATTTGTACAAGTTGAGTGTCAAAACAGTTCCTTTGTTATTAACTTGAGAAAAAAAATATATGTCAAGATGAGTTCTGTAAAGCTAATTGTATGGTTTTGGTTTAGTTCTGTAAAGGCTGTAGTTCTTGCTCTGCCACAATAGATTCAACAGGTTTGTACGAAAGCAGAGATTGATTCCTTCTCCATACAAGCCATGCCCCAGATGCCAATACTACTAACACCAATATCACAACAAATGCCACTACTACAATTAAGTAATGCTGCTGCCACCATGTCCTGTTCATCATAACACCAAATACGTTAAATAAATAACAATAATAATGCACAAGGTAAATGGAAGGATATATACTATGTGATTAACATTCAAGGCAAAGTTTATACACATAACTACATAAGAATGCATAGCCGACCTAAATTAGTGATAGACATCCTTCCAAATTAATATCAAAGCAAAAACAGGCAAAATGCAAACTGTCCCTCTGTTTCATTGATCATTGCACAAATCATTCCACATAAATTCTGTGACCCATTGGTGATGCATGTCCACAAGTAATCATAGCATGTTTCCACATCATGCTAAGGTTTCACATATATTCTGTGACCCATTGGTGATGAATGTCCACAAGAAGAGATTCAAGGTCCTTGACGGCGAGGAGAAGGTTAGACAAGAGTTCTTTCAGTTGCAAGTTATGCTTTACAATACAGGCTAATGAGGACAATGTTCATTGACTCATTCTAAGGGGGACGAATTCTTGCTGACCTAGAGTCCTAAATTATTATAAGTATTCATACTATTTTAATTTTCTACAGTTTTAATATTGATAGGTGAGTTACCTAATAGAGTAAGTAAAATTGGAAAGTATATATTTATTACCTACTAGAGTTCAAGTCAAATTAGGATGTTGTTTTTTATACAAGAGAGTATTAGGGTTTGTCATTGAGTACTCTGGAAATAGTCTATTTTGCTAAATAGAATTCGTTTCACCATTTTGGGGGTTCGTTTCTTCGGAGATTGGTGTCTTTACTTTATTTCAGTGCTTTCAATAAAACTCCAAAATCGTATACCCTAAACATCTGCTCTATCAGGGGAACAGGTTGGTGGCAAGGAATGAAAACAGGAGGCAGCATTACATGAGTTTTGTTTATCTTCCTTCCCATCTTAAACAATGTATGGAACAGTGAACTGAAATGGCAGGTTCACAGGCTTGTCCACATGAAATGGGTTGAAACTCCGAAGTTTGAAAAGATTGTGTGTTTTGACATTGTTAACAAAATAGTAAAAATGAACTTTTTCTTTACCATTTATACTAAATCCTAAAAAAATATAGTTACTTTTTTAGAAAAAAAGAAAAAGAAACTTCGTCTAGAAATTGGCTAGCTGTAAACCAATTGTTAACCCTTTGAACTGCTTCGCATGCATACACTTCGTTTACTTACTTTAACCATTTCATTCATTCAAATAAAATAGTTTTATTTTTTTTAAAGCAAGTTTTTAGTCATCTTTAATTTTCAATTTTTCTCTTACTGTTTTGCATGAATTATACATTGTGTTATATAAAAACCGACACCCACGTGTCTGTAGTAGTACGGAAAATATCAAACATCCCAAGCAAGATCTGTCTGAAAAAAGTAATTAACAGAAATGGCAGCAAAATTTATTCTACCTTTCAGGTGGAGGCTCGATACTCCATCGAAGCAATTTGTAACTGCCAAAGCTATCGGGAAGATGCACAAGGTTGTCTTTCAACTTCGATATAATGTCCTGCTTAAAAAGGGTTAAATTTTATAACTGTGAACCCCCTTACACCAAGATCTGGAAACGGTATCGTAGTTCAAGAATATTGTACCATTGCAGTTACGTTTGAAAAATAACGAGCAGACTCTTCTGGGAAAATGGCCCATGTTATTAGGGTATCATTGTCTCCAGACGTTAAGTTCATCCGCTTAACCTGGGATAAGTCATCTAAACAATAAATATATAGTTGATATAAAGTGAGAAACATTACAAAATAGTAAATTAGCATCTGGCCTAATTCAATGAAAATTTGTTGTTGTAAGTTTCACATTTATCGTCATAATTCATGTATTCAGTTATCTACCTGAGAAGCATTCACATTCAATTCTTTTCCAATCAACTGCGGAAGTTCAGAAAGGTGAGGTTGCAAATCTTTGTACTTCACAGTCAGCAACATGGAAAATGTTATGAACCCTATTTTTATCTGCCCTGCAGATTAATGGATAGACAAAATTAAGTACTTGGATAGACAAATCTGTGTGTGTGCGCGTGCGCGCGCGCTAATGTGTGTACACAAATACTATTGTCATTGGTTCATACAGAAACACAATCATTCCGAAGTCAAATATATAGCTGCATGTGACAATTAATAATTCCATGATAAGAAACTCTAATGTCTATCGGCAAATAGTTTCCAGAGTTTCAAAAAGGAGGCTTCCAATTGTAAAAATCAAATCATCATCCGACCTTCATATCCACATTTGAAGTATCAGTAGACTAAGACTTCCGAGTATATTGGTCCAAATTATTTCATGGTATGCAAATTATTTGCTGCTCATCAATTCAACTAAAACGACAACGAAGTGCAGTTCAGTTGGTAAGACACTTCACCTCCAACCAATAGGTCAGGGTTCGAGTCACCCTTTAGCCGTTTAAAAAAAAAAATCAATTCAACTAAAACCAGTTTATATGTTTAAGTGCACTTGACAAAGAAGAGTTTTGTTCAAGAGAACAATAAAAATTGATTATGAGCTTTCTCATGCTCCACCAATTCTATCCTGCAAAATGCAATACCAAAGCTGACTTCAAGATGATGATGAATCGTCTAACACAAGTATCTCCTAATTTACCATAGTTCTGGATGATATTATAGCTTTGATGCTCTCCTGTTTATTTGCTTTCTTAAGGTCTAGTCTATCATAAACAATAATATCCTCAAGGACAATGTCAATCAATTCCAATAAAGGGAAGAAAATGTGTTGCCTCAACCTACTGAAATTTCACTATCTCATCATAACTGAACCAATCAATTAAGGGAAGACCATGTGTTGCCTTAAACAACCTAAACATTGACTATCTTATTATAACTGATCCAAATATTGGTTTATGTACATTCTAAATTTCTCCAGACTCCTAGACCAAATGTCAATTTTGACTTTTGACTAATTTTACAAGTCAGCTTTGACCAGAAATTACCTTAAATTATACTTCCTCTGTCCTTTTAAGTGGAAAGTTAAGTATTATTTGATAGTAGTTTGATAAAGTGGAAAGTTAAGTATTATTTGATAGTAGTTTGATAAAGTGGAAAGTTAACTATTATTTAAATGAAGAAAGAATAAAAAATGAATAAAAAGGAGATAGTGGGTTGATGGGTTGGTAAACTTGTAAATATGAGTGTATTATGATGGTTTTAGTGAAGTAAAGTGGAGGAAGCTTTGTTTGGGACAACTAAAATGGAAAAATGGGAAGCTATGGGAAGCTTGTTAGGGGGCGGAGGAAGTACCAGAAAAGTATTCAATAAAATGTTATAATAATGTAAATCTAGTGAGCCTTCTTAATATAGTACTAATATTATTAAATACTTTTCCTAGCCCTTAAATATTTTTTAAAGAATTCACCTTTATAATGGTAAAATGTTTAAGAAAAGGAGAATAAAAAATGATCCGTGGAGATATATTATATTAACACATTTTTTGTCAGTGACAAAGAAGAGAATGTGATTAGAACGAGAGATTAGGGAGGGCGGGATAAATTTACAAAACATATGGATGTGAAACCATATGATGAGACCCATTTATCTCCACTTGCGAGAGACAAAGAGCCACATAACTTCAGAGGTGGAGCCGGGATAAATTTACAAACCATGTGGATGTGAAACACAATTTTAGTGATCTTAGGGTGGTGACCTCAGTACCTCATTTCATTTTTGTTGACCTTTTAACCTCCATTTGGCTATATATTATTCCTAAACCATAATGAAAAATTATATTACATATGTATAATCATTATACTTTTCATAATAATCTTTTTAAATAACTTTTTCCATATGATTTAGGATTAATTTGTAGTCAAATGAAGGTTACAAAAGCCAACAAAGATGAAATTTCATTTACAAAAGCCAACAAAGATGAAATGGGAACCTTGTCGCAGCTCGGAGGATGTAGCTTTTCGTTTATCATAATTTAAGAATCGGATTTGATGTCAAACCTAGTTCCAGTAGATAAATAAATTTGTTCTTATCGAAAATCAGGCCACTATCTATCCATGATCCAACACAAAAGAAGGCAATAATAGAAATGCATGTTTAACCTTTACTCACAAGAATGCAATTAAAACCTTATTATATACTGAAATACTATCAACTATACAAGGACAACGAAGCGCAACTCAGTTGGTAAGATGCTTCGCCTCCAATCAATAGGTTGGGGGTTCGAGTCACCTTTGCCGTTTCAAAAAAAAAAAAAAAAGAACTATCAACTATCCAAGAATATTCATATGGTGAATTATATTAAAAGAACAGGGAAAATTCGCATGATTTTTGTTGAACAAAACGGTATGGGTAAATGATGTAACATGAGAATGTTGAATACAGATGGAGTCTTCATGATGACTAGGCTCCACTTTTTTCTTCCAAAAGAAAAACAGTTCTGGGCACTACTAGTGACGAGAATTTACATAGAGAAAATGCACATGTGCAGACTTGAGAATTAGGCAAAGCTACATCTTCACGATTAGCACTGGGGTTACGGAATCATTCCATGCAGGTGGATTGATACAAACATGAATATCGTTCACAATAGATGACAAAATATTTTCTATGACGAGAACATCAAACCAGCTAAAACATAGACAAGCAAGACCACTAACAGTTTACTTATTTTAACAGAACTCTCCTCTTGGCTCCCATTATTATCCCTTGATTTAATTAAAATTAAAATGAGTAGATTAAGGTATAAAGTAAAAGTAGTAAACAAAGCGAAAGTGTCACTCCCTCCGTCCCAGATCAAACCTGGTGTGAAGATTATGGAATAAACTACAAGTAGTGGTAGAGATATAGCAGATTGGTCATTGGTAGTATGTGGCTCAGATGCATGGTGTTCAATTTATCAAATACGGAGATGTGATATTTGTACTGGGTGATATAAATGGAATATCGAAATGCGACACGAGACAAATATAAATGAAATGTGACACTTGATCCAGGCCGTGCAATCTAATTTTAAATGTAACTTACTTGTAAAAAAACACGTTTAATTCTCCATACAAGAATTCTGAATTTTGCATATGAAGTTGAGTTAAATTTAGCTTTGTCAAGGACCATAACACTTGACGCGGCGTGATCGTGCACAATAGCGCAGTGGAACCATGATCCCACTACAAGGCACCCTGTAGCAGGAACAGTAGTATCGCAAGGCAACAGCCCGCTATCACTGCATCACGCCCACGACGTGTTTTAGTGATTTTTTTTGTCAGTTTCATAGAAAGATTTCCTTGACCTTGCTTGATTTAGACCATTTAGGAGTAATGCTTTAATACTATGAGTAATATATGACCTACCAAGTACTTATATGTTTATTCTATATAATAATTTGGGTTTTTTTTTTACTTCACTATCGGGGCGGGGACCCAAATCCCTCTTAATTCGCTCCTAATTAGCCAGTAGCAGGCTGTAGTGGCCGCTATGTGTAGCAGCGCATTGTGGCTGCTACAGGCGCTTTTCAGTTTACATCCACTACGTCGCGATTGGGGATCCTGGAGGAGAGGAGCGGCACAATTGTGGCCGCAATCGATAACTCTGGATTAGAATATCATAAACAAAGAAAAATCCTAAGAAATACTGCCAAAGACCCTTAAGATAATCCAAGACCCAATAATATTGCAGAGAAGGCCAACCACCAAATTTGAATTCAACACTGACCGCATACAGGAATAAAGACCAAAAAAATAGAGATTTTTATATATGTAGACAAACCTGGATCCTTGGTTGGTGCTGAACCACTTGGAGCAGGTGTAGGGGCAATACCCACAGTTGAGTTCACCTTGTCAGTCCCAGATACAGGTGAAGATCCAGCTGTCATGTGAAGTCTCTCCCATAAATCAGAGCAATTGGTTTTCCAGAAACCAATTTTTTCATGTTCACGGTCATATGTTACCAGAGTATTGCGAACAACAATGCCTGAAGAAATAATATACATAAAACATGTTGATTAGATAATGAATAAGAATCATTGCATGACCATGAATTCCCCAAAAAGGATACAATACATTTTCCTGTATGATAAATAAATATGATATTTCCAGGACTATATGTAATTTATATTTTCCTGCACAACTTAGAAATTAGTACTGCATATTGAACGTTCATAGAGATTTAGATTTCACACAATTCAAACATTTAAGAAGCAAATTTATTCAAATAGAGCACCGTTAGTGCAAAATTCCAGTCATGCATCCCACTTCTCTCACAAACTTAAAACAAAAATTCTATTTCCATGAGAAAGTTACAAGACAAATATCAAGTAAAGGTGAACAAAGGTTGCATTTGGATGGAGGTATTAGAACATATGAAATAAGAAACAACCTAATACCATATCTACTACATATACCAATCAAATTTTGTTATGGCCTGTGCTCATAGTATCTACCACAATGAAAAGTTTGGGGTACTCCCTAGTGTTTGAATTACTCAAATAAACAGACTTGAAACATATCTACTGATATATTAAGTAGCATCATGGAGGTATAGAGAATGGAAAACCTGGAGTATCTTATTCCATCATACTGACTACACAGATTCATTGCTTCTAATCAATTTACATTTTATGTCACTTCTAGAAACACAAATACTGAGTGGATTTTCACCAATTGTGGTGTTCTTGTGAACATTATTTCTAGGAGTCCTTCAGGACTCAGGAGGATAAAGTGGGATGCATTAATGAAGATTCAAGAGGATAAAAACACAAGTATTGTCTCTAACCACCCGCAAAGAATTATAGAACATGCATGTATATTTATAATAATCTCTAATGCTTACCCATCTATGACATTGCAGTTCCAAATAAATAATAATATTAACAAATTTGCAATGCTGTACATATGCAACCATTAGTGAGGGACTTGAGGAGGGCCCTAAGGGATGAACTGATGTTCGTAAGTATAAGAATAATGTTTTATAATTGTACATTTTATGTCATTTTTTATGTGTGTACAACACCGATTTTCTTAGTAACAATCTCTAATGTTTTTGGGTATTGAACATAATGTTTGTTGATCAATTTTAGTCCATCTAAAAAAAGGGTATCCCCAGGAGACTCACTCTTATTCTTTTCCTTATGATCATGTTTTTTTTATTATTATAGAATTAAACTTAACAAATGTAGTGTATTACAAAAAAATGCTAGTGTAAAATAAATGACTTGGTTATAAGATGAAAATGGAATTTCAGGCTATTAAGTCACTCTCAGACTCAAATAAAAAAAAGATGGAGACATTGAAACAATATAATGAATAGATTATGCAGCTCGACTATCTAGAGTGAAATTCATGACTCATAAGTCATATATATGGCCATACCTCATGAAGTGCAACAAGAAATAAATCAATGAACATCATTTATATTTTAATTTTATAATAACTTAATACGAAAAGAGAAAGAAATAAAAGATGCAAATGCTTTTCCAGTGGGACATAAAATCAAAAGCCTGAGAAGAATATTCACACTCAACATGAGCTGTCTCTGTTAATACTGAGCAGATGAACTCTGTAAGAATTGGACATGAAGCTGCTGGAAAGTTACTATACCCAGCTTTATACACAGCTAGGAACAATAATATAGATAATTGGTCCGGAGCTTATATTGTGTATATATTAAAGGTTCATTACTTCTATATTATCATCTAAAACCCTCAGCCTTTTGAACTATTAAGCAAAGATATCCCATCTGAACATCTGTTGAGAGGTTCATACACCAACTTCACGAATGGATTTTAGTTTCAGACCTATCATAGTTACTGCAAAAGAAAATGAGAAAAAAGGAACATGATAAGGAAGACAGTACCCCCCAAAAGAGTGGTTGGATCCTTCCCATTCTGGAAAATTCCAAGACAGTATGCACCACGCACCTTTGAGTGCTACAAGGCAAGACACAGCATATGACGAAGAAAGAAAAAATTCAGTATCACTGCACATTAGGAAAATTAAAGATGAATGCATACAGACTTGTTTTACACTTCCTCTGCTCCACTAAGCTACCTCTTTGACTTTTCAGAGCATTACTTGACAACAAATTACTCCAAAATCATACCTAAAAGCATTGGATTAAATCATATTATGGAAATAACTTTATATATACTTTGGCAATATAAGTTCATTAGATGATTTTACAGTGTAATACAGAATGACCTTGTGGTCAACGAATGCTCTGAAAAGTCAATGATGAAGTTGTAATCGGAATGGACGGAGTACAGTTTTATGGCAATATTCAGTGAATTAACAAGATCAAGCTTAAGAAGGACACATACTCTGAACAAGTAATTTTCAGGGGATAGCAATAGCTTCTGTCCATTGGTAAATACCATTTCAACTGATGGAAAAGTTTCTGAGAGTTGTGAGCTATCACTGAAGCAACAGCATAGTGCAATCAGCTTGTGAACAAAAAAAAAAAAAAAAAAACGAAATCTACTTACTGAGAGCCTATAGCAATGTTTTCTTACCTTCCAGCACCTGAGAAGCAGATATCATTGTAATTAGGGTCAGGACCTGGTATCTGTTTTTGGGCGTGGAGTTCCTTGAAGATCTACAAGACCAGCATGGAAAGTTATTACATAAGAACAGAATAACACTTCATATCAAGCAGTTATTTGATCAGGAGCTGATCTACTCGTAGCGCAGTGGGGGAATCAATTTTTCCCATTTGTCCTAAATTAGTAGTTATTTTCAATTATGTCCTATAATAAAGCAAAAACGAAATTCGCGCCCACTAATCATTTTGCCTTGTACAAATTTTTATTTGCTCCCATAAACAATGCTATTGACACACCCCCTGGATGTAACTGGAATAAGGAAAGTAGTATCTTGAATATAGATTAATTGATGAAACGTTAGATTAAGCCGCTTCCCTGTGTTGGTCTTGATAAGACATGCACAAACATATACTGGCACAGAATAGCAAGAGAAAGAGAAGGTGGATTATTTTTTTCCCATGTCTGCATTTTTAGTTCATCGCATGGCATAAGGGTGCTGTGATGCATGATTTGATAGCAGCAATAGATGTGAAAATGAGATTCTCACCGCTTCTTTTAATGCTCCAAATGCAGCTTCTGGAAGGTAAGCATAAGTTGTACCACTATCGAGTACCGTTCCATGTTTACCATCAAAAACCTTCGGATCGACTGCCAGCATCTTCCCAGCAACATGCATCTCCTTCAGCTCAACATTGTAATATGGACTGTTGCCATCCCGAAACTAGGGTAAATGTGTGAGATGTACCAAGTGTAGTTGTTAGGAAAGAGCCTAACATTCCATATGATCATAAAGTATTTCATAAACATACCTTCGTGCCGGGTCAGAACGGGTATAAACCATGTCAGCAGGGGGTGCAATTCCTCCAAGAACCATTGCACCACCCCCAACATCCATTCCCCCGTAACATATTGAAAATGAATCACTAATTACACCTTTCTCAACAAGTTGATCCACAATACTAAGGTCTCCACGACCCAGACCCATTATTCCATCAGCATGCTGACTATAAAGATCACCAGTTTCCATATTTTCACAACCAAATATAGCTCGTTGGGGTTCCAGGCCACTTTGATTGCCAAAGGATACAGAGTCCTCACCCAGTACCCCACTACTAGAACTCATTTCCGCATACTGTCGTTCATAAACGCATTGCTCTCTATCGTTATCACAAACACAATCAATATTGCATTTTACAGGTTTGTAGGTGCTCGACAGTTGTGGTTGAAATTTTGGGTCCTATTTGAGAAATGGTTGAGAAAATGTCAATTAAGGAATTTGACAAACAGAATATATGCCAACAAATACACCACTGTATCAGCTGCAGTGTTGAAAACATTTACCATGTTACTAACAGATCAAAACTTTAATTTCAGCAAACACCGGACACAATGCCTTCCTTTTGGACAATTAGATCATGCAAAGTTCTCAAGACAACAATATGCACATATAACAGTAGTACCAGGGTGAAGGTAATCACTCAGAAACGATCCCCAGTTTTACTTTAATGAATACAGAAAAGATCCCCTGATTTGCAAATCCAACTAATATACTTCTATATTAGGAACACAGTAAAACTTAAATACTAGGCCAAACTAATACACCACCCCCACTCTAAGTGTCAAACGCATCCCCAATTTTAAAACCGTCTACTTCCAAAATAATCATTGACATGAATCGTATCACCACATACACCAAACCAAAATGATACGAGCATTTAGAACCACCAGATAAGTCATTTAGAGTAAAACTAATACCTGGAGATGTTTTACAACAATCAAACAAGCAATCTACATAACAATGCAAGTACAGTAGACGGATAAAATCCTAATATGAATTTCAATTTTCATAACATAATAAAAACAACCTGATGGTTGCCACACTGTTCGCAGGTGGAGCAGGGAACATAAGTTACAGTACTGCCTGTATCAACAATGAGGGCAAATCTCTGCGGGGGAGTCCCGATCCACAATCTGGTGGTGTAATACCTGCAAATTGGAGAAATTAAATGAGATTAGAGCTGAGAAAAAGCAATTAGTGAAGGAAATGAGATCTGAGCAACAAATCAAACCCGTTGAGAAGAAGATCGTCGTGGAGGAACATGCGCGCGTTGGAGGTGGCCTGGAGCTGGCGGCGGAGGGTGTAATCGTGGTGTTTGTGGTGGTTGAAAAAGAGTGGTAGGAACATTGTGGCGCTGGAATTGACCGGCGAACAATGAGAATTGGAGAAGAAGATGGTGGAGAAGATGATGATGATGAATGCCCTCGCCATGGAAGCGATCATGGCTCGGGCAAAGAGATGATGAATGAATTTGATAATTTTGACCTAAATGCAAGTAAATAATGTATCTACTTTAATTTACTAATGAAAAACTAGTAATTTGATGATTATCGATCTCCAGTTGTTTGTAGACGTACAACAGAAGGCAAGACAGTTACAGGCCAGGTGATTTGATTTCTACACTATCTAGCAGTGGGAGAGGAGAAAAGATGATGATGATGATGATGATGATGGTAGTTGGATTAAGATGCGTTCAGCTCGCAGTACAATTTGGAGATTGTTTGATGTCGTGACAGCAGAGGGCTATGCAACCCGGTTGGGGATTAATTTGGCACAACAAATGAATTGTCACAAGATCAACTAATGGTGCATTGTTTGAGGACTCGCGTGTTTTGATGTTAAGTAAGTTTTGATATCTTTATTATAATTGGTGTATGTTTTTCATTTCAGTTCTTGCATGACTGTAATATTTTTTCGGAGTTAAAGTTTAAGTGCTAAAATTCTAGATTATCATTTTCATTCTATCTTCGAACATTATATGTTACGTTATGTAAACCATGAGTACCAAAGCGAGAAAAATAAACTCTTAAAAAATAGGTCAAGCCTTAACTCAGTAGTATAAGAATTGTTTTGTTCTTGTGTTATGTTATCCATCTTCGGTACACTATCCACCCATAATTATATTAAATTTACTCAAGAACTTAAGATTTTACATTGTTTGCAGGAAGTGTTTGAAGATGGTTACAAGATGGTGTTAATTTTGAAACATAAGTTAGTGCGGATCCATTCAATGGTGGACAAATAGCGTAGTTTGTAGTTAGTTCCGTAACTAAATATGGTTAAATTGGATTTTGATGATGGACGATACGAAATCTGACCTGATCATTTTGTATCATCAATTATGGTATGCTAGTACATAAAAGCTTTGAAGTGATTCATATGCCTTGTCTTTCTTGTTACCAAACTCGTGTCACTTCACGAATGACTAGTTCTCTCTCAGGAGAAATGCTTTTGTGTTTCGTCTATGATTTCGTTTTGACAATGTCCCTTTTATAGTGCTGGGAGCTGAGAAATCTGTGCATGTCGTACAAGGAAGGTAGAGAATCACAGGCCATGATTTTATGGACTTGGGCCAAGAGAATATGGCTTGCAGCCAACAGAATTCTACGGCCCCTTGGGCCGCAATATGTGATTCCTCCCAGGTGTTTGTATATTCGTCTTTAGGGCTACTTTCGAACTTTAAAACTTTATTATCTCAAAGAGTTTTCTTCTATAATGCTTTAGCATTTGAATACGATTTAGTATGGTAGGTCATGCGCATCCTTTCGACTCCTCAAACTTTATATGTTGTTGAAACATCATTTTTCTTTAATTTCCTTGATTTGTCATACATATAACGTGTTGACACCGAAACAACATACAATTCCTTGAAAACACGATCATCACCTACAAAAATACACAAGAAAGTGGTAATTGACATTTTTTTAATAAGTATTGAATTTTGAAATAAACGAGTATTTAAAAGTGTACAAAATTACACATTTCACTGTCACATCATGCTTTAAAGTGGTCTAGGTTGTTTCTACAATTGGAAATAGATAGGGTGTAAAAAAGATGACAAGACCAATATTTTTTTAATGTTTATAATAATAATAATAATAATAATAATAATAATAATAATAATAATAATAATAATAATAATAATAATAACAACCGTCATATTGTTATTACAAATAATTTTTTTTTTTTTTTTTGGAAACGGCTAAAGAGTGACTCGAACCTCTGACCTATTGGTTGGAGGTGAAGAAATAATTTCTCCAGTTAGGTACATTCAATTTTAATTCAAGTTTCAGGCGAAGAAACTAGAGCTCAAATTACATTAATTCAAATATTTATTTTCTTTTAAAGTAAATTTCGTGAGATTAACTAAGTACATGAACTGTTACAACAACTTTGAACCTATTTATGAATTAGGTTATGTTTAGCAAAGCTAGCTGGTAGCTTATTAGGTTTTTTTTCTTTTCAATGAGCTAACTTAATTAACTTCTCAAAATCAACTAACTTGTTTAAAAAGCAGCGTTTTCACGTAACAGGCTTTTTATTAAGAAAAACTTATTAAATTGAAAAATTAATTAAGAAGCTAGTGCAAATGAGCAAAAAGTATAAGTTTTTAGTTAAATATACACCAAACTACAGTGGACAAAAGTCTCAAATAACAAACTTAAAATGAATATACATTTTTAACAATACTATCACTTCTTAGATTTGACAAAAAGATTCGCTACTTTTTTCTTTTGCCGTACACAAAAAGACACCTTGAAATTCCTTATTTGAACAACCATATTCCTAAATTTCTCCACTAGTCGAAGGTGACACATATCAGAACATAAACCATGTTAAGTATAAAGTGAGAGGGGCATAATTTTCCTTTAACTTAATAAAATTCGAAATTGTTGACCAAACTGTAATTATTCTCTAATTATTTCAACAAAAATATATATATAATTTATGTACAAGCATTTATATATTTATTTTAGTAGAGTTTTTCATTATTCCCTGAGACCTATAGAGAATTAGGTTACATGCATAATTTATTCTAACTATTAGTGAAGAAAATAAAAGAAACCATTCAAAATTTCAAATTGCAAATTCTAATTTTTTTTTACTTATGTTCTCTTTTTTCTGGCCCAATAACAGTGGGCCAGTGGCCATCAACACCCTGCCAAACGCTTCCGAACACCATCACATACAGTCCTCTCCGATTGGCTTCCTTCACAATCAAGTTGCAGCAGCTCATATGACTGTCCCATCTTCAATTGTAGCCTTCTCGGGAATGATAGTGATTCCGGACCGAATATAGAACCCCTTCTCTGGCCTGTCTGCTTCTTCTACGCCCTGCGCACAGAAAACAAAATTATGATATTAACATAAAATTTGAAGTAAGCCCAGGAAGGGTATGAACAAATAAGCAGCTTACCTCTTTGTTCATGATGATCACATTCTCTCCAATTCTGGCATTTTTGTCAATGATGCAGTTCCTGAAAAGGAAGATTTAGTGTCACCAGATAATATAATTCCAAGTGTTGTTAACTAAACTCAGCACCTTTCCAAAATGCAAATGATCAACTCTCATATTCGACTCACCTTATTTTGGAGTCTCTTCCAATTCCCATCGGTACTTTACCCTGTGACGTGCACTACCTTTAGTCCTTTACTTCCACACCAGAGTCCAGACGAGATCGTTCACCTACTACAGAATGTTCAACAATGCATTATCGCAAGAAGCATCCATGTGATATTATTGCATCTTTAATCTGGAAAACACAAATCTCATAAACCATAAAAATCAGAAGGATACATCTGACGACTCAAGTTTCATAGCATATACCTTGCAGTTGTCAATTTTAGTTGGAGGCAAGAAGCGAGGAGACGTGTAGAAAGGAGTTTTTGGATCGTAAATCTCAAATTTTGGAAGCTGCAAGAGCGAGACATTACTCGTTTACTAACAGAAACAACAATTGAGATGAATAGGGTGAAGTAGAAAATAATTAAGAACCAAGATTGCAAAATATCCTAGCTTTGCAAAATTACAGAATATTGTGGAAACAAGGAAAAATTAGTGACCTCATGAGTAAGAGCCAAATGAGCATCATAGAAAGATTTAATTTTGCCAATATCTTCCCAGTAGTCTCTGAATATATATGCTTGCAATAAAGTTGTCGTATTCAAAACCATGGTTAGATCAAGCCTACCGTTTCGAATAAATTATATAATGCAATACTTCTGCTAACCTGCACATTGTGTTCTTTCACTGCAGAGGGTATAATCTCAGATCCAAAATCATTACACGTAGGATAGCTCCATTTCAGAAGCTTCAACAATACATCTGTCTTGAATGCGTAAATTCCCATCGAAACACTGTATGGAGAATCCAAAGCATCCTGGGCAGACAACCCTAGGATTGATGTGTCTAGTTGCTGCAAACGGACAGACAAAATAATCAAAGTAGAAAAAGAAAGGTTTAGCATGCAATAAAACAGAACTTAGCAGTAATAGTGTACTTCATAAATAAATACTCCATCTGCCCCGGTCTCAACTTGAAGGGTTCCATTTTGTTTGTCCCAATATCAACTTGGTATACCTAAAATGGAGATTCTTTGTCCTACTTCATTTATTCTCTAGTGTAATTTGTTCATTCTATATCGTACTTTTATCCATTTCAACCTTTTCTTTTGCAAATTCTTCTAATGATTTATATAGTATACTGATAACATCTGTGCCCAACTTAACATGAAGTTGAGATCGGGATAGGGAGTATTAAAAAATAAACATAGGGAGAAAAAGAGGGTTTAAGTGTATGATTGCCATACCATGGCTTTCTTATCAGCACCTTTGGGTTTTTCAGCAAAGTGGGTGATTTGACCTCTTCGATCAATGCTCACCAATCCAAACTCCGATTCTCGGCTTAGTGATCGATTTGGAAATGAAGAGTGAGATGAGGTAATAGGAGTGCAAAAAGAAACACGTTCTTTACAAAGCGAAAGAAAAATATGCTAAAAGGCAAGGCACTTTTGTGTGTATCATACTATCAGTTCTATAAATCCACATGTGGAAAATATATGCAGCAACTATGACCCTTGTCTGGTGGTAAGGATTTGGGGTTATATGCAGAAGATGCAGAATGCAGAGTTCGAACTCCGACAGTGTTGAAGTTATAATGTGGTTAAGACATGGAGTTGTAGTTCTGGTTAAACAAGACAAGGAGCTAGTATTGGATAATTATACCTTGTAATATAATTAGTTTATTCAAAAAATAAAAAACTATCACCTTCGAACAATTGGAACTCACACCATAAATTATCATGAGCACTTTGATTATTTTTTTTAATTTTTCACAAAGTCACTAGAGAGACGCTCTCGAGATAAATTATCTAGAGATGGATCTATATTATCAAGAAAATTATCTATTTTATTTATAAGACATCTCTAGCTATAAGGTCGTATTGTATAATTGTACCTTGTAATATAATTAACTTATTCAAACAATAAAAACTATCACCTTCGAACAATTGGAACTCACACCATAAATTATCATGAGCACTTTGATTATTTTTTATTCACAAAGTCACTAGAAAGACGTTCTCGAGATAAATTATTTAGAGACGGATCTATATTATCAAGAAAATCATCTATTTTATTTATAAGACATCTCTAAAATCTCATTCAAGAATTTGTGGATAACTAAATATTAAAAATTAAAAATATTAAATTGAATAAACATGAAGGACCAAACTGTCAATTTGTGAAAAGTGTATTGTACAGACCTGTCCCCTACTGGTGAGCATGAGAGTGTTAGGTCGGCGTTCATGTAAATGTGATTCTGTTCAAGCAATTTAAGCCACTTAGATATCTTGAGAATGTAAATGTATAGAATAGCTTTCTTTTTGCGTGAAAGAAAGATAGTCTTATGTGAATGTATCAGGATTACAGAATGAACGAGTGAATTACAAAAGACTAAGCTAGTTGGTTTAAATAGGAACGAGAAGAGATAACAGAATTGATCATATTATGAGAGTACAACTCCTCTAGCTTATAATACAAGTCACATTTGTGTTAAATGAAGAAAACATAATGTGAAAGCAAGCTTTCTTCCTTCTTTTATTTTAAGCTCCTTTGCTTATGCTATCTTTTTTGTGTTTGTGTTGAGTCTGCATTTGCTCCACTGTGCATTAATCCTCACATGAGTTGTTGACCAAGTAAATGAAATTCGACAAATTGCGTCTTGGGTAGAGTTTGTGATGCTATGTTCTTGTGCTACGTACTCTGATTTATATCAAAATGCACAAATTATGAAACTTCTATTAATATCTCTAAATATTGCACGTACTACTACTACCACCTTGACGCTTCTACCCAGCTATAATGTTTCAATCACTTTTTACTAAATAATAAATTTTATTTTAAATAGATATTAAACCGTAAATATAAAATGTTCATTTAAATTATAATATAATTAAACTTTTAGAAGTAAAATTCCATTATATAGTTTAATGGAACATTTTTAAAACACTTGGTTTTGTGTAAATTTGAAGTAAATAGAATAAGATATTAAGTAGGTGGTAAATAATAAGGGAGTAATATAGAAAAAGAAAGAGAGAGAATAGACAAATGCAGAAAGGGAGTGATTAAAAATTAATAAGGGAGGATATTAAATTTGCCAAAAAAAAAAAAGGTTAGATTTATAAAAGAATTTTAAATAGGGTGAGTTTGAAGCATAGTAATTAGGAATCATCTGTTTGATATACAATTTGAATAGGCAAAAGTCAATTCAAATAACATGATTTCTATACAAAAAAGGGTAATTTAAATTGATTTTTGCCAATTCGAATTGTATACCAAACAGATTGTGACTACATAAGTATTGTAGTTTGAATACTTTAACGGTTCAATATCCAGTTGAAGAAAGACTAGAAATTCTATGAAACGAGAAATTCTGATCATCTGTACTTTCTCAATTGACTCCTGAACTATTTCAGGATGTAGGGCATTTCTTGCTTGCGTGGAGTGTTTTTCCGGTCCTCCATATCGCAGTCCAATGGTGATCGACATTTACGACCGTAAAGTGCCTCATATGGTGCCATTTGGATTGAGGCCTGATATGCAACTGAGTAAATCCTCAAGAAATCGGATAGGTCTTTTCGATTGTCCGTTGGTTTGTGGATGAGCGGCAATGCTAAAATTCAGCTGTGACCCTAAACCTTGTTGCAGTTGTTGCCAGAGTCGCAAAGTAAACTTTGGATCTCTGTCAGATACGATGCTGACAGGTATTCCATGTGACCGAACAATTTCTCGTATGTAAAGTTCCGCCAATTTTTCTACGTTGTAATGTGATCTAACGGGGATGAGCAGACTTCGTTAATCTGTCTACAATCACCCAGATACTGTCATATCCATGAATTTTTGGAAATCCGGTAACAAAATCCATGGTGATCTGATCCCATTTCCAGCAAGGAATCGGCAGAGGTTGCAGTAATCC